>QNGE01002384.1:0-19281 GCA_008508345.1 Paragonimus westermani
TCTTGCCGAACATCTGATTACATTTCAAGAGGATTATTTTGACGCTGATGAACGGATTGTAAACAAAACAAAGTGACAGGATCTAAGGGGTCTCACTAATTCGGTTACTAACAGCTTTGATGAGACTGAGAACGACCAGAATGGAACCCACCTGATCGAACACCACAGCAAACGGGCAAATTTTAGGTCTAATTTGCTTAGTGCAAACAACTTGAATCATTTTTGAGCATGACCACAACGACCTCATGTTTACGTTTCATCCAGTTGCATTATCTCTTTTCTTCATCAAAAACTTGCTTAGTGTTACTTTTGAAATAATGTTTCGTATTGTGTGTGCTTTATCCTTCTGAGAATTTCCAGATGCTCTGGGCAGATAATGCCTGATGGCAATTTGTTATTTTCGACCGCTCGTTGGAGATCGCCATGAACATTTGGGTGAACCGTGGTTGCTGACGCAGTCAGTTCTAACACACATGCCAGCGATCGACCGTACCATAGACTTAGTGTTCGCCCATACTTCCCAATCACAAACGCGCGCCTCTATCACTATGCCGTGCTCATGGTGTCGTTCCGCACTGGTGGCTGATCCACTGTGCACGACCGCTAATTAGATTTCTTTGCTTCTACGGAGTGCGATGAGGTGATGGGAATGTCCCGTCCGACTAGATATCAGTGAGTGAACACCATCTGACATTTGTCCTGGATACACATAGACAACTCTGCTTGCGTGCGTCGGTTGTAACCGTGATGAAGACTTTCAGAAGCGTTCATTTCGGTGTTAGAACCAGTTTCACAGCACTTCCTCATTTGTTCCCTAGTCTTTGAGGTACCACTGAAAAAGACAAGGATTAACAGTCGGTTCAGTGTACCATTTGCGCTCCTCTTGTAAATTAGGTATAATTCCTAACCCTCCTTACCTTTCCAAGAAAAAATACTGAATGCTTCAAACATACCAATGAAGTGGCTACTGTTATTGGGGGTTGTAACATAGTTTCTACTAGAAACAACGATAAGCTAGCAACTGTTCAGCAACCCTACATATATTGATACTAAGGTGTATTGTGGTACTTGGTTCATGACTATCTGTTGCAGTAATCATGCAGTTGAAATGGCAGTGGTCTCAATTGTTGTGCCTTTGATGACTTAGCCTCACCTGTGGTTGCTTAGTTAACCAACCGAATTTTTGTAATTCTCCTACCTGTTATATTTTTCTAGTCGGATTTTAACTATCGACAACAGGCAACTAACATGAATCTATCCATGAAGTCTTCTGAATTATCTTCGTTTGCTACCGAATCGCTTTCGTCCGTAGACGGTCGCATCCAATGCAAACCATTACGTTGATGGTGATTGGTTTCACCAGTAAACAATTTTGGTGTCATACGATTATCTGAAGTCCGACCGACCACTTCAAGAGTTAACCACATACCTCGCCATACATTACTTCTTCGAGCCTAGAGCGAAATAACTGTTTCTTGTAAGGGCGATTTATCCATAGTTCATGCCATAAATTTTGGATTTTGCTGTCGGTACTAATTAAGCTTGCTCGGTTGCCTCAGCGACCTGGTACTGCGCACGATGTTCATTGTGTTGTGTTGAGGGGTTAGAGATGAATAGAGTGAGTACTTTGGTCTGTATCGGCTTCTCAAAGGCCGAAGTACTGAATATTTTTGTGCAAGTGACAGAGATATAAGATACTTTCTCTAAGGTCTCATCTTTTCCGTCTGCTTGGTTTGAAGGTTATTCTTAATGAAGCTACAAAATGGTTGTCCAGACTGTAGATGGACTTCGTACTCCTGGGATTTTAAGGTGCGTGCACTAACTAGCTCACGGTAGGGTATACCAAACCGCTTTCGCGTGTATACAGAATTAATTTAAAGGTGGTTGTTCTCAAGCCATTTTATCAGCACCAATGTTGGCAAGACGCCAGACCTGTTAATGTCAGTTAGTGGTATGGTGAACCATTATAATCATGTAGTATGACATTCATATCTAACAGAGTCCTCCTGGGCAGTCAATAGATTCAAAAACAACAAAGACGGACAGACCTCTAAGAAGATGATGTGAACACCATTCAAGCAGAGTACAATAACAGGCAGGTAGTTATTCTCACATCTATCACATTTAGGCTATAAACCTGAAAAACCTGGTTCAAGGTTCAGTTAACTTTGAAAACAGAGGAATTAAAGTATACAAGAGTAAACACTTGAGAGGGGTAGATTTGGGTCACATTGTCACATGTTTGGACATGGAAAATTGATACGCCGGGCCACAAAATACGAACACGACCACATTACCAATGTGGCCACTTCTACCGTGCTTTTAGTTAAGTCCAACAATTCCCAAAGGGTCCAGCGAGATAACTATCTTGTTTCCGTCCTCGTTTAAACAGCTGTACAATTGTCTGATCGGGACAAAATCCGGGTTCACCTCACAGAAGAAATATGTCATTAGGCAACAATGCCAGGTCGTCTCGAACATCAGAGATGAGCGGCACCAACGGTCCATCAATTCATCGGGAGTTTGTTTAACACCAGTGTGGTCAGGAATTCGCCCTACAGGCTGTATAAATCACTCCACCAGTCGCCTCTTTGTGGCTGTCTAGAATCGAGCGAACACTTTGGAAGTGGCTGAGATAGGAATGAACGCTTTCGTTTTCGGATGGATAGAAGAGGTTGATCGTCTGATGTGTCACTGATTCATCTGTAGTTAGTGTGGATGGACACAGCTTGTCTCGACTTGTCAGTTTTGTGCCAATTACGGCCACAAGGTTCAGAATGATTGTGAAATATCGTGATACTCTGTGTAGCCTGCCTGACAATGCCTGACATATGAAGCATTTAAATGATGTACGTTATGAGGTATCGCAACCCGAATAAACTGACTGATGAGATGACTGGTAGTAATGAAGTTGGTAACAGATGGACACATGACATTAGAAACAAAAATTGATGTGAGTCCGCTTTACTTGCAGTAGCATGTTATGTTGTGGTTTAGTACCTTTGTATTTTCTGGTCATTAGCTATCTCTTTGGTAAAGCGCTTTCGAGGGTCACTGTAACTTTGTCCGTACACATCATTGGCAAAGAGTTCACACTTGATCACAGACATGTTTTCTCGTTCATGCATTGCTGTATTCTGGCAAGGCCTAGTAGTTGGGATTTGCAACGGATTGTATTAAGTTAAATAACTCTCATGCAATTCATCTACATAGGCCGTCTGTTACATCATTTAACAGTTCTGCGTAACTATTTTGGATAACTTTTTTTCCATTCTTGAGGTAGCTTCATTTCTACTCATTTAATTAGTGTGGAAACTATGCATCGAAAAAGTTGTTTTGCCAGACTCACTCAGGCTTGCTGCGTGAGAAGAACACTGTTGAGTGCGCCTATTTGCTGCCTGACTCTTACGCGTGGTGGAGCGTCCCGTTAGATTTTCGTGAGCCACGCTACTTGATTATCGATCCAGAGAAAGGCCCTTCTAGCACGTTGGTTGGCACTTGGTCGAAAAAGGATTTGGCCGATACTTTCGCCCTCGAGTTTGCAAGGTAGGTCGACATGGTAGACTGTGCACTAACAAACCTAACTGAATATCGCGGTGTCAGCAAAGACCTATCTTAACCACTTAACATCGTCCAAGTTCAGTGTAAACTATTTTATCATTCGGGTTAACGTATGTATTCACATATTTACTTGTAGTTATTTACCTCATTTCCCTCATCCAGACCATAAAAGCCACAATTCCCCAAAGAGTAGTTGTCTCCAGTTTTGTTCGCCTACCTTTTGGTGTTGACAACTTCCTTAACGTTTTCTACACAACCTAATGCCTTTCAGGGAAATATCTGTGTATTTGTAGCATTTCTGAAAAAGTGTTAGCCTACAGGTTCAACGCACATAACCCAGCAACAGACAAATGTGTTGTTCACTGGTCGTCAGTGCAAACTTTTAATCTGCAAACTTTTGATCTGAATTCCCCAGACAAAAAGACGGATGAGTATGTTAATTTGGAGTCAGTACGTCCAGCGTTCTGCTCTTATTGCAAACTAACCGACAAGGCTTCGTTTCCACGAATTGTTTAGGCTCTTCATCCGTTTAATTGGTCGACCAGGCGAGATGGAATTGAACATTCGGTGCCACCATCTACCAGTTCTTAGGTGGTAAGCTTATAACTGGTATGTATTCTGAAGGCAGTTTCTGAGAACTAATCCACCACACCTGACCAGGACAATCTTTCTCAGTTGCATCATAAAATCGGGATGACCGGACATTTATCTTCAAGGTTCGAATCCCAAACTTTGCCTGACAAATGACTGTGTTGTTCTGTGGTACGAGGTGGTTACAATAAGAATGAACCCGTCCGTCTATTCGGCTTCGACATGAAAAAACGATCGAAGCAAGGCGGTTAAATTGGGATTTTATCGAAAGCATGCTTATCAAATACTTCGTTACATAAGCACCTCAGAGCGACACGTGACTGAGATTCATCGGAGCAGATTCAGCTTCCATGTTTTCTTTCACCCAAATTATTGAGATATTCCCCAACAGACTGACATCTTAATTAGCCGTTTTCTGAATACATGAGCTATACAAAAAATTCCTGACTAAAAGTGCTGAGATCTACGGTTTAACCTACTAGTGAAATGTTGTAGTCGCCTGAGCGTTACACGCGACGGTTTTAGCAGGGCAATGTACCGGATTATTATTAACCGTTTCCGAGACGCCGCAGTGAAAATTAGGTGGTGAACAATTAGCTTCAGGGACCTGTTTATCTGTGTTCGCCTGACATCTCCTTAGGGATATCTGAAGTGCCAGGTTTGTCTGAAATCAGTTTTGGAATTGAAACGTCTGTTATAAAACTTTACATCAGTTATTTATTCAACAGGTTTTTAGTCAACACCGTTGTAACTCTGACTGGAATACACCCTGGTAAATCCATATTATCATTTTATGGCCGGTTTGTCTTGCACATGCTAGTTTAGCCATCCGGGCACTATTGTATCGGATACGTTATCATTTGCTTATTGGGGATTGTGTTTTATCCGCGTGGACTATCACATTCTGACGAACATGACTAATGAAAAGCAAAAATTTCGATGATAAACGTTGTCGAGCTAGTCATTCAGGGGAATAAACTGTTGTCTAAAAAAAAGGTTTCCGAGGTATCTACTTTCTACTTCGGAAATGTTTAAGAAAACCCGCGTCACTGCCCCCACACATCAAAAGTTGGAAACGCACAAATCGGATGCAGTTTGGTTACATTCGTGTCCAAGGCATCAGACAAACTTGGATTCAAGCATTGATTAAACGTTGACGGCACAGCGAATTACTTGTATAGTATATGATGACAATACCTGAATGGCTCCTGATCGAAGGGTTCAGTGCTTTCATCGTCGCCATCATTATCTTCACCACCGCCATCACCATCATCGCGGTTATAGCAGCTACGAGCATGACCAGAAGTTATTGTGACTTCGGTCACCGCTTACCTATAGAGTGACGAGGAATATCTGGGAAGAAAACACCGCCGAAAATGTTCAAAACAAAAATAAAAGAAGGCTAAGGTAGGAATGTGGGTACGCCACCGAGTGCTAACTAAAATAGTAGACTGTATAAAACATGCGCTAACAACAACAGAAAAGGCCAACCCTCCGGGCAGCGACGGGCCGTTATAAGTTTCACTGCGGACAAAATGCTCCGGTCAACAGGTCGTTCACATGCATACCCAAACGGCTAGCACTGATGAGCACTACGTCTCGGTGACGCAGTAACAAGTCAGAGTATTTGACCGGGCTATCACCGTCACCTGTTTCCGGTTTGCACTGAACTTCGGGGATTTTCAACTTTTTCAAATTGTACAACATCCACATTCGTTCACAGTCGTTGCGTTCACATAAACGTTTCACAGGGTTCACTTCATAAGCAAACACTAAACTAGACTTTCGCTCCTGTTAGAGCTCATCAGCAGTATATACCACTGTCCGAGCCGGAATTTGCTCTCCGACCCTCGTGTGTATTAGACAACCGTGTTAGCTCCAATAGGTAACTCAGCAATCAGGGAGTTCTGAGATAGGTTGAAGCCATGAACTTCATTGCACTAACTGGACAATAAATGTGGCTTGCATTGAATTTTTGTGGATTATCTGGATGCAAGGACTGTGATCAAATGTGGGTGATGTTCAGATTGAAATGACTCGTTTCTGTGATGCGCCTTGCGGCCGATGAGATCGGGTCTCTAGTCGCACGTTCTGCCATCACCGTCTGTTTCATCACTACACGTAATATTTATATCCCGCGACATGTTTTCTTTGGTTACTAGTGGACAGGATCGAGATAACTCGGTATTTCATACTTTCGGTGGTGGGTTGCCAGGGATTTGGTTAATTTTTGGCTGATTGTGACCAGCCCAGTTGGACAGATTACTCAGCCAGCCCCCTCCCACCAGAAGCACTAGACATGGGTTTCCCTGTCCATAGTGCTCATCACCAGTGCATATGCTTGCCGCGGCTGGGATTGGAACTCCGGCCACGTTTTCTTGAAGCATCCTTGTTGACCACCTCACCACAGACCTCACATTCGGTACGATTGAACTTCGGCACGCGAACGCTCAGCAATTTTCGCTTGTCAGTGACGATCGGGTTAAGGTCGTATGTTTCGACAGCTTTCGCAAGTCTCAACCGCAGGGTTATCGTTTGCACTTAGCAATACACTTCCATACATCCATATATTTCTAGTCGAATAGTCTGGATGTTCATCCACAGGGATGGATTAGTCACTTGTTCTCTCGTAGGTCTAACAAAAAGACCTAATTCAATGCACATGGAGTTCGAGTTTTGGAGATTTTCATTCAACTGAGGCAACAGGCGGACACCTAATACGAAACAAGACCACTCAAAACTTAAGGGATTAAAAATATATAGATGTTCCGGGCTATTGATTTGTCAGCACTTGAAAGTCAGTTATTCCAACATTGTATTTTGTTTCTCCTTATCACTTGCAGCTGGAATAAACGTCACTTTAGTATTGGGCTTAGAAGAGCTGTCAGTATTACCATCAGCTGTTCAGGTGTTCTCAAATAGTTTGTTGCTTTGACCGTGTTCCAAACTTTGTCATAATTTGAAGACAGATTTCGTACGGTTATGGTTTGTCTTCCTGTCATTAATGTACATCGTCAGTTTTTGTCTTTAATTATCTAGTCAGCGCATCCAACTCTTTGAAAACAATCCTCCCCGTTGTCCAAACTGATTTTTCGCGCATTACCATTTAATTCCCGAAATGTTATTACATAATCACTTTGCAACAAGTGTAGGATTTTGTTCCCTCTATCCCGATCCAAGTGAGTCCATGCCAGTCCGGAGCATGCTGTCTGATCTCCGATTGACTGACATGCTATCGATGAACTGCCCATTAAATGTCCAATTCGTTAGCATTCTCGCCAGAGCTGCAACACACTCAACCGGATGTTATCTTTGTGTCGATGGTCTCGACGTCGATTCTGGTGGGTTTATTAGATGTGACAAAACGATTAACAAATGCCATGGATACAACTAACAGTGTGTCTGTACGATGGCAAACCACTGTTGGTGCAACAGTTTCATTCAGCAAAGAACACAGACTAGTGTTTTTATTATCCTATGCTGATTACCATATGTTTCAACTGTTAGTAATCAAACCTGGTTGCAGACAGGTACGCACGTAAGTGGTGATGTACGAGGACAGTAAAACGCGCATGCGTCAAATCAAATGTATGTTAACAATCACGCCTGAATTTCACAAGGTGAAAACAAACGCAGAAGAGGCTAAAGTGGGAAAGCTGTAGGCTCTGGCTGCGATAGAACGGTCGACAGGATAGGGATGTCTGGAAACGGCAAGCGTTCTGCCAGGTGAAAACCGAGGACACGTCAAGTGGAGGCTCCCTACACGAATAACCTTTTCGAGTTAAGCTGAAGCCTATGTTTGAAACACTTAGGTTCCTTCGAAATTATGAAAAAACGGATGTGTACAATGAAAGACTGGATTCGGTTTTGTGTCCGATTTACTCAGATACTGGTTCTTCGCTGCGCACCCCCCACATTAGCTCATAATGAATGTCATTAATTTTTTGGTATGATGCCATCATTTTATAACTAACCGAAATGTACGGATGCTTCAAACTAAGATTATTTCATTAACTAGTGACTTATCGAAAAGGTTGGGAAGGCTCGTGCACGGCCATGCATACAGTACACCTAAAGCACTATACTTAGTGACTTGTTCACCGTAAGAGCAAGAAAGTTGGCAGACGATGTCTGCAGCTCCCACTGTGTTTTGGTGTTTGAATCACACCATTCAAAACTATTCGGTGCTTCTGAAGTTACTTGAGTCAAAGTGGATTGGGAACTGCAGTGTTGAAAACAGTGGGTCTCTATTGTGTTATCTCGCCAGATGCGGCAAACACTTAGCAACAAAAAGCAGTTCGCCAGATTACTTCCACAGCTGGTTATTTTCGTTGATTTCCCGTTTGTCCATCATTTCTTAACGGCTTTTAAACTGGCCACAGGGTACGGCTGCTCCAGCTATGTTGTAGACTCACTTGTTAGTATGTAGACAAAATGTAACTATAGTTGCACGATCTTCTATAGAGCAGTGACAGCATGCAAAACTTACACGGTATTTTAACTTCATGTTCCTAGACCGTTTCGAAAACAGTGTCAAAATGACGGATTTCTGTTTGTCAAGTTCGCCCTGTGCATTGTTTAGCGGACCCTTTCTTTGCAACACAGTTGTGCTTTGTGGCACTTCTGTACATTTCGACGCGTCTGCGTTTGCGAACCTTCTAAAAATTTGAGGTGAGAGGTTTCCGTGTATCGTGTTACAATATCACGTCTCCATGTACCTTATAGTGGTCGCAAACAACAATATGGATTCGGCGAAGACTTTTTAAACTAACGCTGTCTGTTAACGTGTAGCAAGGACTGCCCCCTTCTTGCCCTCATTGCCGACCTCCCGGTTAATCAATATCACGATTTTGATGCAGTTTTCGGTTAACCGGATGCGACGTTCATCAAAATGTCTACGACTCATTGCAAGCAGCAGAATATGTTATCAAAGTTATTTTGATGCACAGAGATATAAACCTTGATCTTCACTGGTCGACGAGTGCGTTGTGGTCGTACCACTGGAATTATTGCGTACGACATAAGATTTTCGATCCGTGGGGATTTTATCATATAAACATACACGAAAAATAGTTACTGTTCTTCTATTCTCACTAGTGTTCCGTGGTGTCGCTATAATCAGTTTTTATCGTTACTATGGGACGCTCATGAGTTCAGTCGACGACGTTCTATTAAACGTCAAACCAGCTCCTAAATTGCCTATACTAGTACAACTTCGGTATTGTTTTTTGAAATGTACTTAGTTGATTATCATCAATCGTTTAGGTTGGTAAAATTATGGCAGCCAATCCTTTGGATACATGTAGCTCACTTCGTGATAAGAATTCACTGATCAGTACCTGCGATTTAAGCCCCTGGAATGTAGCTCTTGCTACCTGTCCGGTTTTTGTTTCAAACAAGATTGGTCAAGTCTCTTGAGTTCCGCAGTCGCTTGTCTCCTTATTAGCGGAAGTCCTTTATCCGAAACTATCTTCGTAGTCAACACAGTGGTGTAACTGGATCTACAACCAACGAGCGCGCAAACAAATAACAGAACAGTTAATGAAATGGTGGATCACGGAAAGACGGTCAACGATAATGAACGAAGTACTACCGAGTATACGCGACGAGTTCTTAACTTCCGAGCAAACCCAACCACCCGAGGTTGACGCATGAACATAGAAAGAAGTCTGGCCTCCGGACAGAGTTCATTTTATGTCAATCGGAGGACAAAATGGTCACAACCCTGTTCTTATTTATAGGGTTGTGGCAACAAACAAATGCTAACATAATGGACTACACAAAAGTTCAGCCAGTGCAGGGTAGGCGTGTAGTCGAGATGACAACAACAGTTATCACGAGAGCTGAGGAGGCTCGTGAAGACCGGAAAATTACACGACAGTGGTGACGATGAAGGTCACTCACAAGTGTACGCTGTTTTTGGGGAACTGGCGACGTCGCTTACACACAGTTTCATCTGAATACGTCTATATGTGAACTTTCACCTGATAAATACAACAAGCTAAAACTGGTTAACTCGTTGCTGGAAATCCTGCATCATCGACTGCTAGATACACTATAACAGCCAGTTACCAACTGTACCCACTGGGCTCATTCAACTCGGCGCTTTTGTCATATAACGAAGCTACTTTGACCAGAGCTCCCCAACAGACATCGTGTGCACAAAATTGATTAAAGCAACCCACCAGGTTGCAGTGGCGTTGAGGGAAATATTCGGTATGAAAGTAAACATTTCTACAATCTGTCTGGCTTACATAATCTGTGTGTTTTAAGTTCGTGGCTGGTGAGATTAAATGGAATATTAACTTATTGGCATGTCTTCTTTGCATTCTAAAGACGAAGCTTCTATGTCCGAGCTTAATGTGCCAAACAGAAGTTTCTCGCATCAACCCATCCTATATCGACATTATTCATAATGCTCGAAATGCAAATCGCTCAGAAAGCTGTCTTGCTGGTAACGTTTTAATTTCATTTACCACTCGATGACGTATATGCGCACAGTTGGGTATTTTTGTTAGTGACGAATCACGCAATATCCTTCTGCCTGCTTACTATTCTAATCTTTGAGGCCAACAGTCATTTGGACACTGCGTTTATTTCAGGTGAGCACTCAATTAACGGGATGCGTATCTCACTAGTCAATCACCTTATCGGTAAATTTTCACCAGTTGATTATCCTACGGTTTATATCTGTTGACAACACAGTCAGATTGTCTACATCGACGTAAAAGTTACTCATATTTAGGAGATGAATACCGACTGAAAATCGTAGAAACCTGTAGGCTAAATGTAGGGGAACAGTTGATATGAGACTGGTCCGTTACTTTCAATTTGATTGCTTGACAAAACTGTACAAGCCTTGGAGTCGAAACTTCTCTCAGTAGGACCACATGCAGTTCACCTTATGTGACGGAGGCGAGGTACGGTATGGTGTGCACCTCTAGTTTCGCTTGGGGTCTATTGAGACATGAAAATGTGTGACAGAACCTGATGGTATTTGATTTGGCAGTGTACGTGCCCAGTGGTCGTACCAGACCGTTAGCAGCCGGGTGTGTCGGTGCGAGTGAAGGAGGTACTGACACTGGCATCATCGGCTAACTATGGCGGACGTACACTGAATAAACACAGCTCTTCACCTAGGTCACGCTACGGCAAAAGGTTATAGACTTCGAACCGTGTTGAGATACTAGGTGCAACGTGTCAACGCGGGCAATCACATGATGAGGTTACCAGGTTGATTCTGGTGCGTGTGTTAATTACCAACGTCATCGTAAAAGAACATCTGCCACGGAAAATCCACGAAAATACGGCTCTCTCGGCTGTACAGAGTGAGTGATATAGTGATCAGGCCACTGGAACTGTCCGATTGAAAGTTTCGTGCGTATTGGGGAACTAGTTTTCCAGATAGAAATTTTCAAGGATCAAGATTTCGTGGATGGCGATGGCTCGGAAGTGTTGTCAATGATATCGTGTTGTAAATTAAGGCCCACATGTTTGATCGAGTCTTGGTTGAGACGGACAATTAGAACAAATTGATCTCTATCGAAACACTAATCAAACACTTAATATGCAGCAGTGAGACGAGAAAAGACCATTGTATAGTGGTTGTTGAGAGTTCAGGGAGCGATCGCAAAGGATTAATACATTTATGCAGTTAGAGAGTTGTGGTTCATCATAGGAATGTGGTGATACAATATTTTGAAGCTTTGTCATATGGGTTCTCAGTTTCGTTAGGTAACTAATGGGTCGCACTTCAAACTCTGGGTGTTTGAGTTCGAACACACATAAATCCCGTCACTTGCTAATTCGACAAGAGCTTACACCTGTGTGCTTAATTTTCACAGTAGACCCAGTTTCTTTCCACAGTTGACATACTGGTGTTCCACTCTCACCGACCGGAATAATTCGCATGCCAACTTGTAGGTAAGATAAGGAAGCACTTTATATGTACTTGTCTGACAAACGCAGATTACACTAAACAAGTAAACCAACCTGTGTATGTTAGATTACTTGCTTCTGGGTGAAAGTCCTACCTGAACCAGCTGCATCATAGACTGAAAATTTACATACAAGTAATTCGTCCCAACTTTGTGTGGTTGGAATACAGTCAGAGCTACCCGTCACCCAACCGCCTAGGAATCCGCAAAGGTTAATTCTCGGGATTATTTGCAAACACAGGACATGTCTGCAATTCTCGTATTTGGCAAATGGAAAAAGGAGAATAACAAGGGGGAGACGGATTCCGAAGGCACCACAAGAAGCCTTAATCCGATTAGTCTTTCTAAAGATAACCAGTCGAAACAAATGTCGTTGGCAAGTCAGAGTTAATTGCTTTTTTTAAGCCGAAATCAACACCATCCACCATTTCAGTCTATCTGATCAATCAGACTAACTGATCTGCAGACAGACTCACACTTTACAAAATTGTTTGATATGCAACTACGAGTCCGTTTAAGTCCAAACATGGAAATTGGAAGAACAGTTTATCAGACGACTCCGCGGCTTTGTGAATTCTTGCTGGAAAAAGCAGCATTTAATCGAAGCATATCTGGATCAACACATCTTCGATCGCCGCATCGTTGTCACACGCATACTTAACCTCTACCATGGAACCCACAACTTAACCATCAGCTGTTTGATGCAAAACGAACTGTCAGTCTGTGCATCGGTGGATGTGTGGGGTTTTTCATGACGTACGAAAATATGAAACCTCTTCTCAGAATCAGCATCATGACAAGACACCAACAGCTGTTTAGAAGTTAGTGGGTTGATTTTACGACTGTTGTGTCATAGGTTTGACCAACCAAATAAATACTTTCATAGCGCTGTTATTGGCTAACTATACGTGTACATTTCCGCAATATGGACTACCCCCAGAAGATTGTCAAACTAGTTTCTTAAACTGACATTTTACTGAAAAATTTGTCAGTTATTCTATCTTTCTCGAAGATCATAAGCCCCCTGTCCTTTGCATGTCAGAGCTTTGATTCATTGCTGTCAGAATTACACCACCCGTTCACACTGTTGGCCAAATGTCATTATAACCGCGAAGAGAAAAATGGACACTAGATGAAGAAAGGATATGACGTTGAACTTACCTGTATATCTAATTGCAAACTTTCACTTGTAAGCCTTAGACGACCTGCAACCAAACAGTCGAGTTGGATGCAAGTATAAGACGGTATCAGCCTGACAATTTCCGTGTAACTTTCACTGTTTGGCCAAAGAACGACGACATTCATACAACGGAACTCGGTCGGCTGGCGCATCCCCCAGTGTTTTTGTTTAAAGAATGGGTGGTTCACGAAGACCTAAGCCATGTGATGTACTCCACCTGTTGTTTCCAACCTAATGTTAAATTGTTCTATGCCGCTCTGCAGTGCACTCTCTTGATGACTTCGTTTCATTCCTGGACCGTTAACAAAGAAAGGATGACGTGGAAAATAGGACAGTGGGAGGTTACATATACATTTGTTCCATCGCTACTGGGCCAATCCAGACAAAGAAATATAACGCAGCACCTAAAATGATAGACATTTGCAAGTCATTCCTTTCACATCCCAACTCTCTTACACAACCTTATATATGCTTGGAGTTTGTTCTTGGTGGTTCCACTGGTCCGATTTGGGTCCTGAATCATGCATTTCTCGCACATGCATGAATTACGCCTGACCTTCGCGCCACTTACCTATCGAGCACTCCAACGTCGAAGGCCGTTGCAAGATTGTATTCAAAACCAACGGTCGACGTTCCTACACGTCGGAACGTATTACCTGGAATTAATGTCACCTCCTCTTGTCTAGTGGACAGCACTTTGCTCTCTTCAGATGGCTACATTTTCAATGCATACAGATCTCGTACAATTGTTTCCTTGCACCTCTGATTTACGAGGTAGTTTCAAAGTAGACGTTTTTTACTGTAGTTTCACTTTCTATTTTGATTCTTCAAGGAAATCAGAGTTTCTATCATGATCGACTGCATATTACCTACCCAGCACTTCACACTCAAGCAGAATCTTGTAGTTCGTTGCATACCTGTCTGTCAGCAGACCAAAGCGTTTGCCACGTTTTTAAGGTAGACTATTGTAACCGCCTTGTCTATGTTTGAAAGTGATGGTTAGCCAGTGCATATATTTTTGAGTTCCAATCTCACTTTTTGCCCTTACTTTCAGCATCCCCTTAGGATTTAAATACGTACACAACCGTGGTGAACTGAAAGAGAACAGAACAAAGAATCGTAATCAAGCAGTTCTACCTTACGACCACAATCGAGTCGTGCTCAAACGTCCTATGGATTCTGTTGAAACAGACTACATAAATGCCAGTTTTGTTGACAGCTACCTACGCCGACGAGCATATATTACCGCACAAAGTCCGTTCGACACACCAACTGCTTGTGACTTTTGGCTCATGGTCTTCCAACGGAATGTTTCCCAGATTGTGATGTTAACCAATCTGGTAGAGGATGGTTCACTCAAGTGTTGTCAGTACTGGCCAGATGTATGTTGATTATTAACTTCAGTGTCCGTTAGGCATATTTCTATATGCCGTGTTGTTGTATGCCCAATGTAGTGTACACTCACGCTGTTTTAATGTTTTTGAATCATTTTTTAGTCACGTTAAGTGCTCTAGTTAACGATTGTGAACGATCTGATGAATAATACAAGCTGCGTTGCCGTTGTTTTATCCTCGTGGGTGCAGTTGACATCGGTATTAACCCTCAAACGTGGATTTATTTTGGAGATCGCATACTGATTGATGCACAGACTTTTCAAGCCTCATATTTCTATCCAACCGATATTCAATATTCAGCATTCAACGCGACAGTAGAATGGTGAACTTTAGACGCCTAGTGCCCATCTATCTGAGTAACTGATGATTATCGCAACGAATTCATGATATGGTTGTCGAATAAACATACCAAGGAGCCAAACGTTTTTGATGATTTCACGCTGTACATCCTTTCTAGTCTCAAGTGTTCAAACTTTCATAAATAACGAACTGAACCAATAGTGTTGGTATGTGGGAATGTACACTGAGCTTGAGTTGTGAGTCAGCTAAATCGCAGACAGTCGTGATGTTAACTTAGTTTGACAGTACTTTGGAAATGTTTCCCAGGGATTGTTTTGACCATAGTAGACTTGGATTTGCATTACGCATCTCAACCGCGAACCTTTCTTATAGGCCCGTGTAGTGAGTACCTTTGAGTAAGTGACTGATTAGACAGTTGGCTACTCACAAATCAGGACTTACGTTTACTGCTGCGAACTCACTTTCTTCGGCCTCTTGAATACGAATGTCAGAATCCTAACATCCAAACTTCTCATCGTTTCAACCAGGTTGCTGCCATCTAACTTACACACATTAAAATTTGAGAAAAATAGAAGGATGTAAGTCTGAACGGTTGATACAGACGAAAGACAAAAGTGTTGACTGCAAGACGATCTGTAGTTATAGTGATAGTGTGTGAACTGTTCTTCTACTTGTCACCCAGTAAGCTGTTAGAAGGTGACTGTAAGGTTGTGCGACTGAATACTATTAAGTTTTCGATATATAGCGTGCATACCCAAAGGTGAGTGATCAGCTTTACCTCACCTTTATTCAGCATAGAATCCTTTGATCGCTAGTTCCTCATCATCCGTTCTAGATCCTAATGAACGATTTAGTTTGGCTTGTTCCGTTATGCTTTGACTGATGTTCTTTCTCAGCTGCCCTCTCGGAAGATTTTTGCTTGGATACCCGGCTAAGAAGCACGTGGGAACCATACAAGTAACAGTAATTAGTTGTCCACTTTAGTGCACAATTAACGACAAGGTTATGTATGCAGTAACGAATGTTTCGAGAGTCAAGCTAATGTTAGTCGGTTCTGAGACAGAGTAAAATATTGCGGATGTATCTCCAATCAAAGTCTGTCTTATTTAACAAGTTGGCACACAGCGTAATCAAGAGTTGGCAGAGAGGCAATTGACAAGTTGGTGATTTGACCGGTAATGTTTTGGTAATTTTCACCTCAAGAATCAAAGATTCACTTAAGTGTACCTTGAAAATACTTACCTCAAGTAATCCGGTGATACGAGGCTGTTACTGGCTGTCATAAAACTACGGATAAATTCTACCTTTGCTTGCAGAAGGAAGTCGATTGATAATAGCCGTACTGTTGTAGAAGAAATAGTGATAACTGCTCACATTATACGGATGAGCTGGAACTCGTTATAAGATGTAACATATGCACTTCTGAATGGTTCCAACACATCATTTAGCAGTTCTTCTAGTTTGTGGTATACCAAACCACAATACTGGTGCTCGAATCTGTCGGTTAACGGCTATGCAACTTTTCGTTTATCTAACGTGAAACGATGTATTTAAGAGAAATGCAGTGGAAAATGTGGCCTTAATTTTGTTCTCATTAAAATTTCCTCTCAGTACCTTAATTAAAACATTTTTGAAACCTTTTTATTTGCACTGTTCGCAATTTTCTCACAGCCATCTCCACGTATTGGTAGTAAACACAACTCAACTACCGACACTCAGCCAAGATCCTCTGTCAACCAGTTCGGTGACCTGATGGTCCAGGCTTCAGATCGTGTGAGCTATGCACATTTTACAGTACGTCAGTTCGATGTGACGGAAATAAGCACAGGAAACGTACGGCATGTTGTGCAGTATCATTTTCACAGCTGGGCTTCTCCGAAAGACGAAGTTATGGTATGCAAGACTCAACTGATGGATGAACATCCACCCAACTCAAACACTTCCTGTTTCGCAGTTTGTGTAGATGAAGTTGAAAGTGGATTAAAAGAGAAGCTGTTTGCTACATGTCATTCCTCTTCCGCGTCTTCCGCTCCATTTGATCGTCTTGCTTTTATTGAATTCTACTACCGCGTGAAGACAGCCAGTAGGCCGGAAGATGGCCCAGTTGTAGTGCATTGTGGTACAGGTACGTGACTATTTCAAATCCTCATTTACTTATTATTCAAAGTGATTCTACATTTCCATCTTCGTTTAGGTTAATCGCTTCAATAGTTTAGTAGCCTACCACAGTGTTATAAGCCAATGCGTTCATCCACTAAGTCGATGACTGCTTGTGCCAGACTATAGATTGCAGGTGGAATAGCGAGGAAAATAAAGCGAAGGTTTGAGTGTGAGACTCAGCCAGTGTTTAGCTACTTACAAATCAGAAATGTTAGTCAACTGTTTTTTAAGCTTGTGCGATTCAGTTCGTATCGTGTGGTCTTCAGTTTCTTCCACTAAACTTTTTAACAGTGTTATGTTTATAGATTCGGCAAACCGCTTAGGAACGTGATTCAGTGTTTCTTTGCGCTTGAGCATCCACCTGGGTTGTAATAACTGCCTGTGCACAGAATTAACCAAACGCGTCACAGCACGATGTGGTTATCAATTCATGAGATTTCCACATTCGAGTTGTGGAAATTGCCGCGATTGTGCATGAGTTATGATCAGGGGATGCACTCTGGGCAGTTGTTGACTCGGACATTCGATTACTACCCGCGAAGTTTTATAAGCAGGTGTCTTACTTAAACCCTTTAATAGTGGCAGCACGAACAGAAACCAAGCGTTATATGACCGCTGATGCTGTATTATACCACAGCTTTGCTGAATACGTCTTATAAATGTGATTAATGTGGAATTCGATCCGATAATGAACATCCAGTGTCCATCAAAAAGAGCGAGCTTACGACTTCACTCTTTCTGGAACGAAGATGACTGAAGTCAATTCAGTTCGTTCCTGTACACTTGAAGTGCACAAAGTGGAGTGAGTTGAGAAGTTTCAATAACAAACCAACAAAAATGATCGATCGGTTTACATCTCTTAGGTAAACAGTATTTTCAGGTCTGGATTACCTATCAGCAAGATGCGTCGTGGTGAATCACGTGACCTGTTGTGGTTACGTGTTTTGTGTTCGAAGGTTCCAATTTTCTCTCAAAATTTCGGTGATGACACGTTGTTTCATTGCCTATACTGGCTACTCGAAGATATGCTTCGTGTTTCTCCAACACGCGTTTTAGTGCGTTCCACCGACGTATGCGCAACTACAAGCGCAGTATGCCTAATTGATGACACGAAAGACAAGATATTTCTAAAGAGAAACGCAGGGCTGTTTACTGGCCCTAGGTTAGACCCTAACAAATGCATTTTCGAAACCAGATATCCAAGGTCACTAGAAAAACTCAACCATCTAATTGAACCGCTGATGTTGTGGTCTCCTGTATAGAAGATGGGATAGTCTGTTTCTTTGAGTCGTTTGTGCCTGAGTTTTGTTCACCGGCTTTTACCAGCGAGTCTCAACCAACTATAATCTACAGATGTCACGGATATGCTATGCTGCATATAACCTACTGCAGGCTCTGTGAAAGAGCGTTTGAATCCGATTGAGCCTGTATCCCACGGATGCATGTAGTGAGTACTGTAAGTATTGTCCATCTAGTGTGCTTAACTAGTCGTTCCGTCTGAGTAGAAAGTCGTCTGCCTCTATGATCAGAGAATAATAAAAGATGTAGTTAGTTATCATGATGTATCTCTTCCTGTTTTCCCGACGAAGTGGATGAAGCCAGTTGAACGTTTTAAATAGTAGCGTGCGGAAAATCGCTTGTTTTGATACATAGTTACCCACAAGACTTTCTCTAATACTTTTGTGTTCATTAACCTGTAATTGAAATAGCAAGTAACTGCATATCCACTACTCACTATCATAAAAAGAAGACTGATGTGGTTCGAAGAAAATATTAATGTCAACATCCGCAGCGGCGATGTGCATAAAATTTACTCCATCAATCATTATCATCATCATAACAGCCATGAGCCTGACCAAAGGTACTGTGGCTCGGGCTACCACTCACCCTAACAATGCCGTGGAATATCCTAAAAGGAAACATTACTACGAAGGTCAACAAAGATTAAAGAAGACTAAGCGGAAGAACTAGAAATGGTATGGATACAGGTACGCCATTGACTGCGACACAACGCCATCTCGGATAGCGTCTCTAACCAGCGGTTTGAGTGATCACGAGGACCCCAGCCAGGCAGGCGATGCCTGCCCACTTTGCTCAATGGAGCAGTCAAGGTCTTCATATTTCCTGACCACGTTGTTGCTTGACCACCACGCGGTTT
>QNGE01002384.1:21071-58728 GCA_008508345.1 Paragonimus westermani
AGAAAGACGACCAAGCTGAGCATTAAAATCGCCCGCTAGTATGATGATGTCTGAGTGTTTAGACTGCCTCAGAAGGTCAACGAGGGCGTCATAGAACGCATCCTTGGTAGCATCCGGACAGCTGTCCGTCGGAGCGTACGCCGATATAATGAATACACAACGCCTTTCTGATATGCGTCGACAGAATTACCAATTAATACCCTTGTCCTGAAATGGGCTTACTACAGAAATTTGTGCGACTCATCTTAGGACGTCTGAAAGGGAAATTGCTTTTTGCACAACCCAGCCTTGTCCCAGAGTTTTTTAGGATTACACATGGTCCGAAAGCCCTAATTGACAGTAAGTCCGAAAGTGTCTTGCTACTCTGTGACGGAATCAAGTCCAAATATCCAGTTGCCCGCCGTTATCCCCATAATTTCGCTTGTGTTCTCTTGAGCAAATCATGTATCATTACTGGGGTCGAACCTAAATGAATTTTTCAGGATTTTCGGTGGATCTTATTGTTCACGTTAACAGTCAGAATACACTTTCCTCATTATTCAAAAGACAGAAAGCCAGCATTTTTTGTTGCCTGTCGTAGTGGTGACCATTTATAACACAGTCGTTCACGGCGGTTGAATAGTTACTCGTCATGGGAGACAAACTTGATGTCTCAATATTAATCACGCAGAACAGTGTGTATAACGAACAGCCGTTGTCTCAGTTATGTATCAGTTCATGGGGAAAAGTGGGAATAAAAAATCATCCGTAGTTTTCAAAGGGACAATTAGTTATCCGAATGTGTGCATTTATTTCAGTATGACTGTATGGTGCAAGACGTAGTTGAGCGAACGGTATCTCCGGGTATCTTCATTTACGCCGATTGCATAGAAGCTCCGCCTCGTCCCAACCTTGTTCTTCAAGACAATACATCCTTACACTGTTGTCCTCATCAGTATAGTGGAAAAATTCTGTACAACACTGTACACGTCAAGGGTTAGCTAGAAAAGTCCTTGGAAATCCATTGTAAGTTGCTGTTAGCCACGACTGTCATTGGAACTCTACTCTGAATGCTAATTTTCCCACTGCTGACAACTTGGGTTCAAAAGTTTCAATTTATTATTTAAGTGGACTGACGTATTTAATATACTAAAGTGCCAGACGGTGAACTGTTCATCGTAAGTGTAGCTGTTTTGCGAAAACATGAAATTGGCCCCGCACCTGAAAACCTCAAGTATTCCTGATTAAGTGTTATTGGATCGTCCGAAATCGGTGTGGAAAGTAGCTAATGTCACTTAGCACGTCAATTCTGTGAGTGTTGTGACTGACAGATCGCCTTTAGCGCATAAAGCTACAACACACCTTTGTGCAACGTTCTGCTTAGAATACCATCCGTAGGTTACCTCCCACACATTAACTGTGGACAATTTTAGTCACCTCAGCTAGATTTGACAAAAGATTTAGTTAATTTCATAACGTCTTCCTCGTTTAGACAATTCTTTGAGATAGTAATTGGAGCTGAAACTATTCATCATGTTTATGACGATATCAGTTGGCAGGTAAGTTACACTTTGTCTTGATTACTTTCTTATTAACAAAGTTGGTGTGATAAGCAAGCTAAAAATCAGAGTTTTATTCAGTTATAGTTATCGTGGAATAGTGGAATTTAGCCAGTCGTAACTTCCCTAAAATGTGAATCAAAAGACCTAACACGAAGCACATTTTTCAAGGATGAATATACAGCTCAGCAAGTTTGAATTCTCTACCTCCATCAACACACATAGTCTAGGTCATTATTGATAAGCCGTTGTTGAAGAATTCTCCGATGCCTTTATCACACACTCTGCAATAGGGTATACCCTGTTCAGTGAAATACAAACAAGTGCTTGGTTACATTGAAGCGTTTCCTCTAGATTAAATGCCAGCCACAGGTCGGTAGGTGCACATGTTTGACAAAATGTTGTTTTAATTTGCTCCACTGTTCGTCACTGACATGCTTGTACACCTAATTAGAGTTCGTCAATAAGACATACCTTGCCATGACTATGGTCACGCTTACATGAGGCAACTTTAATTATCACTGTTACACAAAATTCACTTTAGGCATGACTGAATTATCATGTGCGAACTGTCAGCCACATTCGTTTGTGAGTGATACTCAGATTACCCGACAGGCTCGAGGGAAGATACAGTAACTGTCCTGCTAGTTCTACCCGGTTACCCCACGATTAGGACTTGTCTTAAAACTCAACCCGCTTAAAGTATTAAACTCGTTTTTTCAAATTACTGGTGATCTGCGGATAATTTTATTTGACACACGCTGACTCTTTCCCAAGGATGGATTTTACGGCAAAAGCACTCAGCCTCACACACGTACGAAAGTGAAGGCGTTCGTGAAAGACACGGTATATAGGTTAATCAATGGGAAGTACCCCCCTGGTTTTCATTCTAATTGAACAGGACTGTGTTTAGTTTGGTTGCACAACCAACCGACGTAATTCCATGTAGGTGATTCTACCTCTTGATATTTGAAGCAAACTAACGCAGTTCACACTTGGATAGCTTCTTAAACTATATGTTGTTAAGGATTGAGTTGGTGAACACAGTTAGTGATGGAGTGTTCACAAATTACCTACGGAATTGGACGTTCAAAGGCACATATATCTGGGTGTTGGCCGATGGAGATAAGGACATCAATGTGTGAAACTTGCGAATCGGATGGAACACAATTACAGTCAAATCGTTGGCAATAGGATCATTCACTATCACTATAAAGTCCGATTTACCTTCTGTGGCTTCTTCCCAAGTGTTCATTTGCAGCCGTTTGTGTTGCACCTCAGTTTGTTCCTGCCATAACATCCTCTTGAGCACACTGTTTCGTTTTGTCCACTCCACCGGAAATCCGATGCTTTTTTCTTCAGAGTATGAACAACGAAAATCAGGGCGTTTTGTTTGCTAAATTCCTGATGTGATTTATTGACAGCAACATTATTTATTTAATTAGATTTGAAATTTCCTGTCCCACCTCTCAACATAGGTCTGTCACGGACCGGTTTGTATATCGCATTCGACACGTTACTACAACAAGCCATGCATGAACGTGTGGTGAGCGTGGCTCGTTTGTGCGGAACATTGAACAAAGCTCGGGCCAATATGTTCAGCTCGACGCAAAACTACGCACTACTGTATGACTTGCTGTTCGAGGCTTTGCTCGCTGGCCATAGTATCGTTGATTTGGATGTGTTGGGCACGTATCGAGTAGTAAGTGGATCCTCTGGTTCATTCACTAGCTGTAACACAACCAGTTCCGAGCGAAAGTTTTTTAATCATCTTTCCCGCAATTGCCGAAGTCAGTTCAGTTGGTTTTGGACTTAATTTTATAAAACAAATATAACCCTTCAGGAGACTTCACAATTTTGTAAACAAAATATAGGCATACATACATAATGACATTGTGCAGTTTCTTACTCAAAAAAGGGCCATTGCTATGGAACTCGATTTAAACACACACTAAATATCGATGTTTTGAGAATGTGCTCTCACTTTAGCCGAATGCCCAGTAATAAACACAAGTGAGTGTTACCCATTAAAGACAAGTGAGTTCTCCTTATAAATGTGTTATCCCCGTTTCCAGTCACCAGGGTGCTGTAAAAGGTCGTCGGCATGATTTTTTATAAACATCGTGGGTAAAGCCCACTTGGTTAATAAAACCCACCTGAGGTCTCTGCCTAGGGGGTTTGAATGTTTCTGTTCAAGCCTGACTGGTAGGCCAATGAGGCTGTCTTAGTATTCCTCACCTAACTGCATACTTAAATACACAAATTAATTAGAAGCTCATAGATTAAAAGTTTCATTCTTGGACCAGAATGGCGTTTGTGTCTCAAACAGCTTATTACAGACAAGGTTTAAAAACAGTTGAATACTTCTATCTGATCAGTCTGGTGCATTTACGTTACTTGTGAGGTGCTATCATTGTGCATCTAGCGAAACATGAGTCTGCATGAGCGAAGACCTTCAATGATATCTTTCATCTTCGGAACATGTTTCCAGTAATTGTTCGTTGTCTTGGCTTAAACACTCAATGAGCATGGGTGTTAGTTCTAATTCAGTTGTAGTTATTTCAAAGCAAAAGTTTAGTCTACGTATGAGCTGTGTTGAGATATTCTGTAGTGAATGCTCATCAAGTATTTGAGTTCCGTTTTATCATCACAATCAGCTTTTCGGCATCTTGTTTATGATCACTGATTGCGCGCTGCGTCACCTACATGCTTTGAAAAGGAGGTAACCTATTAGAGAGTGGTACTGTTGCGAACGTCGTTCATTGGGCTCGGGTCGTGTATACCCAACTTCATTTGTGGAATAAGTGCATTAGAAATCTAGAAGAAAGAGTGGCACAACAAAATGCAGTAATGTACAGCTGTCCATGCTAGTTCCAGCAACGCTTATCAAGTGCACAGTTGAATGGAGTAGTGTAGAGAAGGACTAGTCTCTGAACATATGCAAAGAGTCTCTGTCACCTACACTGAACTAGCTGTGTTGTTCGACAAATTCACTGAAGTGTTTTTAATCACAGTGAAGTTAGGACTCACTTTCAGCTTTTAAAGTCAGACTTGTTTGTTGTCAAGCAATACACCAGACTACACAAGCCAGGCAATTTTTAAGTTGGCCAATCTTAGGCAGATGCGGTCGAGGTAGGCGGGATCCACACTAACGTTCATGTGTTTGACAGTCGGTGTCGTTATATTTGAACTGTCCTTGAGTCGGTTTTTATCCACAGCACATTTGACTTTTATTTAGAAATAGCCACTACACTATCCTCATTCAGTTTGAGGACACCGTTTTTAATGTATTACTCTCAGATCGCATACTGTTTGATTAGACATAACCGTGTAAGGGAAAAGAGCAGCTCACCAATGGGGGGTCGAGCTGGAAAAATTTCCTCAGAGGTCCGATATCATTTCAGTGGAATCCGTTTTTTCTAATGTACTGCATTTTAGCTGAATCGGAAAAATATGAAATTTGGAAGGTCATTTCAATGGGAACAATGGTCTGTGCTACATCATTATACTCCATTGCCTGATCCGGACACTGAGTTACGGGTTGCTCTGTCTGCTGGAAATGCAAAGCGCAATCGTTATGCGAAAGAACTGGATTTATTGCCAGCTGAACGTTGGAGACCACATCTGAGTAATCGACCAATGGAACCAGATTATGGAGGTTACATCAATGCGGTATTTCTGGACGGTGCGGCATTGCGTGATGATGTGATTCTTACACAAACCCCTATGTCCACAACAGTGGATGACTTCTGGCAGCTGGTAGATGAAGAAAAGGTTGGTTTCAACAACACTGCTCACATCTTACGTTCGCAGAAATAGTTTACCTCATTTCTGTAGTGTTGTCTATATATGTAACTTGACACACTGTTTGCCTTTGAGCGATGTAGTTTGCATTAGTTGCTTTCTGTCGATAGAGGACTCAAACAACAGTTTATCAATCACAACATCACTTATTTTGATGATTTTCGAGTTAATTTCTTACGGGTAGAGATAATCCGGGGACTATTGAACTTTCATTTACCTAAACTGAATGAGTATAATGCGAATGTCAATGACCTTCAGTGGCTGACATATTTTGGGCAGAAAAGCGGATTAATCACAGCTTATCATAGTGGTACAGCTCCTAACCTATCCGGTGCGCAGGGTATCCTCGTGTATATAGGTTATTATTTTCTATAGCCGTAATCCGACTAACACTTCAGCAACAGTTGTGTTACTGTTCGTTCGTGCGTTTGATTGTGAATATGTCAGTATCTCACTGTGGAGTTATGCGACCGACGCGTGAAGCCAACATCTAAAACAACCAGCCAATGACGTTTTGACTTATTTTTTTGCGGATCATATTACGTGACCTGAGAGAATTTTCGAAAAATAGTATATTTTGACACAAAGAAAGAATGTTGTCCCTAAATAACTTTGAGGGACACAATTATCATGTAAAGTGAACACCTAGGCACCGTTTTGCTCTCTGTTTTCAATTCTGTACGCGAAATTATGTACGAACATATGGACTTGTGGGGGCCTGCGGACAAAATTTTCCCTAAACAGATTTTAGGTGCCAGAAGTGATATCGCCCAAGAATGCAATTACAAAACGTCTACAGGACACTGATCATCACTTAGACCCTGCTAAAGCATTCCACGTTTTCTGTGAAATAATGAGCAAACATGCTTTGGCTTTTTTCTGAAGCACTTGCTACACATCGTGTGAGTCCACCGTTATGTGCTCGGAAGTGGATGGTATGAATCTATCGTTACCTTGGGAATATGCTACATAGGTTGGATGTTTTTCCCATTCTTAATTCTGCATCTTTACTCTCTCTCCCTCTAGCTTGACTCCACAACCGTATCTATTATCACTCCGACTAAATGATGATTGATCACCTTGAAAATTTCGCCTGCAAACTTCCACACTTCCAAATATTTGCACATAATTTTGCGTATGTGACTGAAAAAAGCAAATGGAACTGTGTCTGAGCAAACATTCCACATGACAACTTTTTCGTTCTGCATTGATTGTTCTTCGATAAAGTCACGTATTTCATTATCATTCACTGAAGCTCCAGGATTATCTGCATTCCGGTTGTCTGCGTTCGTTTGGCACCCACCGAAAATCACAGCCATATTCTCCTGAGGTTGAATTCTACCTGGATCTTCTATGAATGCCTCATTACCGACTGGTTGCCACTACACGAAATGTTGACAGCAGTGGCAGCTAAATTAGCTGTTTCATGCTGCTCTGTCTTAATTCCGAACGTAATAATAAAGTGCTGTTTATTCGTTTTATTGAAAAATGTGGATCAAAGTTAACACCGTCCCTAATTCGTAGATCCTAGATACCGATTTGCGTGTGTGAGTCAGTAAAACAGATATGAGGTGAATTCGATATTGTCTCCTTTGCCAACAACGAAGTGGTGAACAGCTGTTTAAACCTTGCTGAAGGTGTGGAATTGCTCTGGCCCCAGTAGGGGCGAAAAATATGTCCAGCGATTTATTGGTGATCGCTGGACCAACAGTTTGTAAAACCGCTGCCAGCTACCTGTGAAACCGTGGTTGGGGTTTCTGGCTTATCTGTCACGCAGCAAGTGGCCGACTTATTTTAGCATATGGAAACAGGAGGTGCGACAACTGAGCACAGTGACTCACATCTGCATATTCGGTGACTTCAACCATGTGGCCTAGTGGACAAGTATTTCGTCTAACTTCCTCGGGTGGTTTATCCACTTGGCACCTAATCCCAGCTAGTGGGGGTGATTTACTCAACATCCGTCAAACTGGTGATGCCCAGCATCAGCTGTCCACCCCAACATTGATGACCGTGGAGCCAAATAACTTGGGTGAACTACCTGTGCACCTCACTGTAGATAATTATGTACTGGCAAACACGACAGTGCTTACACACAGCAAACGCTACCACCAACGTTGCTGGGCTAACGGTGAGACGGATCATGAGCACCTTCTGTTCATTTTGACCTCGTGAAGCTTTAGTGGTTGACTTAGCGAGCGCAATCACGTTCGTGAGCATAGAAACCGGTATGATATGAAAAATCTTACGCATTTTCTTCAGTCTTTCGTTATCTGGTGCAGCTGTGATCAGCTTCCGTTGGCATGCCAGAATTCACATTCAAAGAGTAGAATATCAACCTACTTCTGGGGTTGTTAAAGTTCAGAATGCGGCTGTTTTAGTTTGAACGATTTTCCGATTGTTACGAGAAGATTGCGCGGTTACCGTTAATGTAAGGCTGGTCTCAGACGGCATGTCATCGGAAAATCAAAGTCACCATGAGTTATCAAGAAGAGGAAGGTAAACTCACTATGGCCGTGAACAATGCTGCCCTCTGAGTTTATAAGACTATATCTTAAACCATCTCGTTTTGGTTGAATGAGTGCACTCCTAGCTGCTCAGTGTTCAGTAGCAAGTTGCACTGCCATAGCTTTTCCAGACCTCTCACCGTTTTTTATTCACGGGGTAAGCTGTTTGTTTTGAGATCAGATTACGCTCCGTCCCTCAGAGAACGTTTTAGCAACTATATGCACATGAACCAAAATCGGTTTGACACCTCGCCCCATAGTCCCAGGAATAGTAACCCGATGGTGTGTTTTGGGTCGTAATTCTCAGGATCGTTCAACATGGATCGAGACCTGTATGGCCGTGTGCTTGCAGCTAGTTCACTTGCTTTCGTGATAAATCCGCTTGATAAGTGCACGTGGTCTGGCTTTTAGGTACGTTAGAGTTCACCTGACCACTACTCTGATACATTGGTCTTGTTCCCAAAATGAAATTTCGGTTCAGCTTGCTTGTAGACTCACGTAAAGTGCAACAGAGTTAGTTTTCTGGCCAGATGTGCTCACTCAAACTTTGGTCTCCCACAAGTAGTTTTTGATCTAAATCCGATAGATGACACTATCACAGTTTATCGTAGTTCCCGCCCATTTTCTCCGCATAGAATTGCCCTTACAATCGTCCAAAAGTGTCTTCCATTCGTTTACGCGCAAGATTACATTTTTAAGGTGAAGCTCTCCATGGTTATCATATCACAGTCTGTCGTTGGCATTGAAAACTGTTTTCGTTAAGTTCCTTTTGTCAGATAGTGCATCCCAACCAAGCCCATTCAACGCTGCCATAAACCGCGCATCCACTAGTTACTATGGGCGGAATTTAGGTAGGCGGCTGGTTAATCTATCCACGTGATACCATCTTTTGGAAATAAGCACGTCTGCTTCTGTACCACTTTTCATGATGGTATAGAACAGCAAGAATTCAGTAAAAACTGCTGATCGATGACTTTAGCTCAGAACCAGTTCTAAATATTTCTTCGTGAAGCTTTGTTCGAGACCCTCATTTTGTGGGCTTCATCCTCATCATCTATTTCTCAGGTACCACAATAATTGGATCCCCGAGAAGTGAGATAGGGATGACGAAAACCTTACTAAATAGTACAGCCACTGACAATTAATCCTACACATGGAACATCTCTGTAGACCCCATCCACAGAACAGGCCACTGGAACTAAGGACATCCTGGTGCGTTTCTACGGGGGTTTCGATTGAACACGCAAACTTATCATGAGATGAAACGTACACTTCGACTTAGTGGGTTGATACAAATTCACTTTAGTTGAATTCATGCTACTCGTCCTAGCTGCCTACACACTGCAGAGCCACGTGTTTGTACGACCTACTAAAATTGGGATGAATGAATATGTTATTGTTTATTTATACTAGAATGCAGTGGTCAAACCACGTCACGGTGCATGACTATTATTTTTGACTAAAATCCCTTGATATGCCTGTTACCCAGGCAGTCAAATGTGGCAAGGCTGAAAGCCGCTAGAACACAGGATACCTAGTAACCCATAATGGTACAGCTAACTAAACTTATAAGTTCCATAACTTGGAATTGTGGCCCTCTGAGAGAGGTTTTCAAATGATAGATTGGGTTCTGCGCGAGCTTTGATGTTGGCTAACACAAAATTCAGATTATCACATCCCTTCTCATTCTGTCTGTTCTGAATGTATATGAAATATTGTAAGCCTTCTACCCAGCGTCCTTAACCTGCAGTGTAGACCTTGCTTGTAGGACCGCTTATCTCGATTTGTGTTGATTATCGGTCTACCTAACTTGGTGTCTGGAATTTTCACGTATCCTCCGTACATTTTTTTGTATGATTCTGTTTTTGTTGTTGATTTTTTCCTAACTCAGCGATCACCCCTCTTGCTTAGTTGTATGACAGTCCTCTTCTTGTCATTGGACCTATGGGGTTATTCGCAATGAATCACCATCTCATGCGTTTGATCAAATACAGGTTACTTGCATTGTGGACATGGAACCGTTTGGGTACGGTGTTAAGAATGCCATTCGTTACTGGCCGTTACGTACAGGAGAGTTGAACCACGAGCCTCTGTTTGAGGGTTCTTCAGACGAAGAACGCGATCGAGTGGATGCATTGTCGGACGCAGAGGATGCCGCTGCTGCTCGAGGACCCTGGTGGCCCTTTGTCGGGGGTTATCTGCAAATCTGCCAAGTGGGGCCGTTGGTCCCGGTTTTGTTGGATCCGATGACCCGTAAACGGGGTCCTTCCCACGGAATCTACCGGCGTAGATTATTACTGCGTCACACAACCCAGGTAAACTCGTCGAACAGCCACTCGAACTCCGACGAAAAGCCAAAACGGCGCGAAGTGTTAATCTTTCACTTTGCTGGTGAATGGAACACCACTGTGCAGGTCAGTACTCGTTAGCTTTGCTTACGAGCCACTGAATAACACGCATCTGTCACATGTTTTGATCAACCTTATTCATTACTGCTCATAGTTGCCAAATGTGTAACATCTAATAGGTGTGCAAAAGTAAGTTATCGTCCTAAGCACACATTTGTAGCAGACCAACTTACATAAATCCGAGACAACGCTATCCTTTGGTCACGATTCCATGAGACAACTCTGTCGATCCCCACTGCACTGATCTAAAATTAAGCACGGCTGAATTATCGTATGCGAACCGTCAATCACGTTTGCTTGTTACAGTCGTTGTTCTGGTCATTGTACAAATCGTTCATTACCCAAAAGCGACCGTGGGTGGGCTTTTGCATGGGATAACGCGGTGGACACTGTTAACACATGACCGTGGAGACGCAGTTCAGTTCTCAGTCGTTGCAAGAATATGTACTGCTTACAGTACTTAGCAAAGGGGAATATCAATTAAAATGCTACTTCCCTAATTGAGTTGACTGAATCTCTTACGAGAATGCAGCGGCCGCGAACAATTGTGAGTCATACTCAGTTTGTGTAACATTATACATATAATGACAATGAATTTTTCACAAGATGTATGTTACACTACTCACTGACTGATTCGAAAGATCTATGACTAGCCCATACACTACGACCAAACGTTTATTTTTATCGTAGGATTTTTTTCTGAATCATTCATCCATGTAACTGTTTCGTACAACTCAACAGTATGTTGTGCTTGCAACAAAGCCTGCAGAAGTTAAAATATCCCGCGCAGCTGTGATATCACAAACCTTGAGTATGGCACTCATCCTTGCTGAATTTTACATGTGAACTCTTGAGGTAAGGTTTCAACACACACAATTTTTCAGAAGCGGCCCGATTGCGGAAAGTCTGCACTTCGGCTGGATTCGAACAAGCGACTGGAACAGCGTGATCAGACGCGGCGAATGCATTACCAGCTGAGCTATGAAGCTAATTCGGAAGATCTGAAGTTTCACACTTGAACTCAATTACCCAAACCAATTGTCACTTATATACTAACATGTGTTTAGCGTCCGAGAAACTCAGCACAAAAATGAATGGCTGTTGATTACGAATAGAAAATGAATTAACAGGTTAGGACATTAAATTTGGTTAATTCGTCTGTATTCCCTCTCGAATTTTCTTGCATACGGAAGGTAGCGGTGATTAACTCGAGGAGTATCATGAGTAACTACTCGGTTTAAAAGTAGAGGCGATCACTCTGAGCACCAATAATTCTAGCCATATTATTGAGGATTGCACTGCACAGGTTAGTTCCAGTGTATTCATTGTAACCGTCCTTTCACCGTTCTTGTGACTCGGAGGAGGTCGCGCCATCCACCACTCATATGTTCACACATAGCATGGGAAGAAGCATGATGTTTGTAAAGGCTTAAATCAAAATTACGGTTCCACAGTTTATGTAATACTGAGTTGCGTTAGTGATAACGTTTTACTCCCGTCACCTTTTAGTGCCAGGTCTAGAGTTGTTGTTATCAAGAACCTCCCTACGGACCAGCTGGCTCACTGACCAAATACGAATGAGTCAAGTCACGGTCACCCGTGCTGAGAGTACACACAGTTTGTACTGTACATACTACAACGTTAGTCCTGTTAACCAATCTAGTGTGAAATCGGTTAGCGTATACAACAAACACAACGATAAATATGAATAATGCACCATTATTGAGTGGATTGTTGGGTTTGTAAACAACTTTGGTTATCATATGGCGAACAGAATTTGCTTTCACCATTGATGGCAAACAATCCCCTTATCACATTACAGGTTGTTAGCATTCATTGGAACATGCAGTTAGCTGATGTTGTCACCGAGTATCTTATTATTTTCCAGATCTCATATTTATCATCATGTTATGATGACCGGCATAGGCTTCTGTCTGCTAAGATTCCGTACCTCATCTTGTACGTTTAATAGGCTAATAACGAGCATGGTTCAACATTTAGCACACGTCTATATTCCTGAATGACCGTGGAGAGGCGTAGGTAGTAGAGTTATCCACGCCGGATGGGTACTCACAGGTAGTGAAAGGGTTTTTCTTCGATTTCAGGTTCCAGAATCGCGAGTTAGCATAGTTCGTCTGCTTGAAGGAATTCGTTTGGAGCGAGGCACTGGTCCATTGTTAATCCATTGTCTTGACGGGGCAACCCGGAGTGGCCTACTGGCAGTTTGCCACGTACTAGCCGAACGAATGACACGCGACCACTATGTAGATCTGTTTCATGTTGTCAAGGCTGTGAAAATACGTCGGCGTGCAGTGATCAACAATCCGGTAAGCATTTGCACACCTTTGTTTACTGGCCTTTCCCTACTGTCTCCAAAATCGGGCAAGCTAAGCTCAACGTTACCTGACCCATGCTTACTTCCGTCGCATTCCGTCAACAAAATTTAGACCCAATCAATCTCGCTACATGATTATTGGCGCGTACGTTACTTATGACCAAAAGATGTTACAGTCACTAAAAATACAGATATATCCATAAAACAGATAAATAACAGTGCATCATATGTAAGAGAATGGCATAACTGTACAACGAAATGTTGGGACTTATCGAAATCCTGACAGCGTTGAGCAGCCCTGACCATGGGTTGTTTGTCGACAGATGGTGATGCAATGTATCGAAGCTTGGTCATATAGGATTTCAATTTGGTTACAAGTAACTTGATCGTAAGGGTTTTTCAGGTGCGAGACGAAATATTGCCCCGGAACACTTAGTGTGGTCCCAGAAACTAGTTCTGCTGGGGAACAGTGGAGAGTAGACCGGAACATTGCGGAGATCTAATGAAATGAGCGGGGGCATTTCGCACCAATCCGTACTGCATGTATGATCCTTTAGATGTCTGCGAAAGCGTTGTAAGTGCCCTCTCGACAGGACACATAACGGACACATTTGCGCTAGTAACCGCGTTGACACGTCGTATTTGATAACGCAACACGGCTCGACATCTCTTGACCTTTAGCCTACATTGCGAACTGTAAATTGACCTTCATAAAAAACCGTGTTCACTCAATGGGCACCTGACACGGCCGGCAAGCCGGACTCGTCCGACACAACCGGTGTCCAGGATGGACACCTACCCCTCCCCCCACCCCACACACGGACATGGTTTCAGACTGTAATTGGTCATGAACGGTGTCAAACCAAAAAGTCGTCAGGCCCTCTTACACGTGTTCACAGGAGGAGAGATTTGAAACATCGGGCCTGGCCTGGTGGACACGGACTAAGCGGTACACGGTTGAACCGAGAGGATTTTGACTACGAGGCTTATACATACAGCAAAGGAATTACAAGTCAAGCATTATGTTCTCATCAACCCCACAAGTCACCACTTGTTCAAACAGTGATCCACAACAATCATTTCCACAGTGGTGTTGGGATTTCGGTAGGTCCCAGCATTTGGGCATCATGATCCACGCATAGGGTTTGCACAAGTTCAGGTCCAGTTTGCTTTGCGGCGCATCACTCAAGAATTGTAAATGTAATATCATCAGCAGTAGCAAACAATTAAAACCCTTGGGAAACCAGTTGGTAGGGCAATAGAGATGAGTGCGGTTTGATGCCAAGAAGTCTTAACTCGTCGTCATGTGCTACCAGGTAAACACTCAGGATTTTCCTTGTTAGTGAACAATGGGGCCGACATCAGTGTTATCCCATACTACGGAACATACACGCCACACAGCCCATCCAATTTCTCACGCACGGCAGCCGACGACACTCCTATTCACACTTACCGACAGCGGTCCTTCCTACTAAACGTTGGCCTACGACGTGAATAAAGATGGGTTTTCGTTATGACGGACGTGCGTCAACGCATATAGGGGCCGATTTTCTCACTCAGTACAACTTTGTTGATTTAAAACACAAGCGTTTGTTTTGCGCCGATACGCAATTGTCATCCAAAGGTCAGACGCTATTCACCATTTCTGTACAACCCTTGTTACTTTCGCCAATGGATAATTCCATTTATGCAAACCATTTACGTAAAATCACTGAAGTGACAAGGCCAAAATTTCATAGGTCCTGCATTAAGCACCTGGTCACTCATTACGTGATTACTAATGGTAATTCGGTTTTGCCCATCATCGTCGTTTGCCACCAGATAAATGTGCCCAAGCCAAAGATGAATTCCAACACATGGTTCAACTCGAAATCATCCGTGGGCATCACCGCTACACATGGCTTCGAAGAAAACCACCACCATGTGGCAGTTACCGAGCGTCGAATAACATAACTCTGCCCGACAGATATCCGATACCACACATCTATGGTTTTTTATCCAATCTTCAGGCTTGCACAATTTTTTACAACCAGGTACCGATCGGTCCTGACGAGGCCCATAAAAATGCAATAACTACCCCCCACTCGATGTGTTTGAAGTTTTACGCAATACTGCACAGACACTCCAAGGGTTCATTGACCAAGTTCTTTCAGGTTTACCTTCTGTCTTTGCTAATCTGGATATCTTACTTGCTGGTACCTCCCAAGAGGAACACATGGAACACGTACGCTTGTTATTTACTCGACTACAATATCATGGCGAGTGTATTCAGTGTTCAGAAATGTACGTCTGGTTTCAATTCATTAAATTTTCTTGGTCACACCATTGGTAAACACGGAATTACAACAGCTACAAGCAAGCTTGAATCCTTGAGAGGTTTCCCTCTTCTTACCTCATTCCGACAACCAAAACCTTTCTTGGGGATGATCAATTTTTATCATCGTTTCACCCTTAAAGCTGCATCGTCATTAGCGCCGCTGACAGACCTGTTAGCTGGTATTCCAAAAACACGGCATGTCAGACCATGCTATAACAGCTTTTGAGAAAGTAAAAGCTTCCCTCACAGAAAATCTCCTGTTTAATTTACAAGCCAACACTCCGTTATCTCTTAATTTTGACATCTCTGGCATAGCATTTCATGCATTCTTATGTCAAACCGTTCGTAACTCGCAGCAATCACTAGGATTTTTCTTGTACAACTTTCATCTACTGAATCACGTTACGGCACATTTGGACGTGAATTGCCAGCAGTCTACGGGGCAATACGTCGTTTCCGACACCCCTTGGAGGGCAGGCAATTTTCTGTTTATACAGATCATGAACCATTAACGGGGCCCTTAAAGCAACACCAGATAGATATTCACCTCGAGGATCAGGCCACCTAACTTATATTGTCCAATTCATCACCGATAGTTGACGCATTCCAGGTGCTGTCAGTCTTGCTAGGCCAACGGAATGTGAACTGATAAGGCCTGCAGACCGTTTCCATTCCTTACAGTGTGGTTTTCTTAGCAATTACACTTGTTTTCATCAGACTGAAGTTTATCAATCATATGCGGTTGTTTTGCAAATTGGCAAGCATCCACCACAACTTCATGATGGATTAAATGGTTTGTTGCAAATAGGTGATCACAGTGACCACAAACAAAGCGATAGAAACCATGTTCAGACTTTTGGGTCTTGTCAACATTGTGCATTTCGGGGACTAGATAAATTGCACGGCAGTCATAAGTGGCTGGTCACCTTCAGCTTATGGGAAGGAGGACTGCAACATTCAATGAGGGTAACTTACATACCTTGTTGTAACTTCGGTGACCGTCTCGTTTCCTATCGGATTTCCGCCTGACTGATACTCTGTTGCCTGTTCACTTGTCGTAAATTTGACGCCCAGATAATTATGCTGGTGGCGACAACCAGCTAAGTCTAAATGGCTGTAGAAAACTTCCCTGAGATAAACGACTTGTAGTTTGAACACCCGATACCCTTATTTTGTGAACAAAAGCTTAATGAGACAAGCAGATATGTCGTACACAATTGGATTGACCCAGTGAGAGATGCTGACAGATGCGCGCGCTGTGTGATATTTGGTCAACATTTTTTAGCTGTTTAGGGACAATTGCAAGGCTTCTGCCGCACTACATGTGTTATGAGAAAGAGACACGATAGGTCGTATCAGAAGACAACACGGCTAGTACACAATATGAAACAGGATAACCACGCGCACATGTAAATACTCACAAACATCAGCCATGAATATTTAACATCCCATCGTTTATCCTAGCGAGACCCCGTTTATGGGATGCACACACTGAGAACGTTATCGGTGAACTATACCCAGTTTAAAACACTAAGATACCTTGATCCAGTTCACCAATAACCATGGAAGACATACATCGTGAGATGTTAACATTTTGTTTACTCACTTTAGTGAAGGTAAAACATTGGAATTATATAGGACATGCTGATAACAACAACAATAGAAACAATCAACGACTGAGTTTACATGAAACGAAGACCGTCGTCAGTTCCAGGGCAGACAAGCTGTGTGAGTCAACCGTTTATGCACATACAAGGCCGGACGACGAGTATTGATTGACATTGCCTGGGAGAAAGCAGGCAGTTTGCAGACCTTACAGCAAGCAACTTTATTTAGGGGTAGACACTTCGTATTTCCACTGTAACATTAAAAGTGAGAATGCTGTGATTGTCAACGGCAGAGTTGAAGTTCGGTTATTAGATCTGAATATGAATACTGTATTGAGGGTGCACATCAAACTGAGCATTATACTGGCCACCATTATACAATACTTGGGTTAATATAAGGTGTAGAAGATATCAGTGCCCCATGGACTCATGTGAAAACGAAGTAAATTGGTTGCCCTGTAATTCACTTCACAACGTTTCCAAGAAATGCCTCCAACTAATAATGGGAAAAATTTTCCCTCTGATAAGCGGGGCTGTTAAAAATAGAATGTTGACCTATCAATCTCTGGTTATTCCAAGTTCTTCTTAAATAGCACTCGCTTTCTCGGTATTTACCTGAGTAAACCAATTTGACATGCTGGGCACAAATGACACTAGTTTTGAACCTACTTACAACTCCAACACGGGAATCCGGAAGCCGTCACAGCGGGTCTTAAAAATAAAAACTTATAAACTTCGTCGTTTTTCACGAAAATTCAGCAACAGTGGGCAATAATGACTTACCGGTTGTTTTAATAAAACCTGTGGAAAATATCGTTTAGTTTCTTGAAAAATAAACAGTCATTTTTTGTAACCATATTTTCGGTAAGATCATCTAACACTTTTTGCTATCTTTTGATTTGTCCTAAATTTTGACCTACAGTTCTTCGTGTAAACTGTCATCCGCAACTGGCGGATATATCTAGCAAATGAATTTTTTTTAAACATATTGGGTCTTGCTGAGTTTTGGTAGGTAGCCTGTACAGTGCCGCCTGACCTAACACCACTAAGCATGGGAACAGAATGCTTTGTAGATATATTTGACAGTATCATTGGTCCCACTGACGCCAGAAGCGAGACATAGAACTGCCTTCGAAACACTTCTCTATTCTGACTTAACAAAAGTTTACAGTTTGATTACGAAAAGAATATCAATCCCTGACATATGAATCGTAGGGCCTAGAAAGTATAACTAAGATGCGTTGTAATGAATGCACATTTCCTCACGTAATCAGCTATTGGGCTGTATGGAAACAAGTGGAATATCTTGGTTCATTTTTACTGTCAGACTCTGACTAAAACAGCGAATTCTTCTTGCTACGCAATACTAAACAATCGAAGGAAACACAAATTTACTTAAAGGCTAAGGCTCATTCTTTTGCTTCGAACGAAAGTTCTACTTTATAGGTAAACTAAAGAATAAGAGATAAATCTTCATAACTAATGTCCAAATCAATTTGTTGCACATTTTTGACAACAATGATTAATTAATTGTGAGAAAACATGAATATCCGTTACATGACGTTTAACGTGTCACTAGTGTCAATGAATAATCTGTTATTACAGTCGTTCTGCATTCGCATGACAAACACGAGTTTTCCTTTCCTGTTTTGGATGAAGCACATGGTACTACGTCAGAGTAATTACGTTCGTAATCTTGAAACTTTTGGTTCACTTTTTATAGATGGCCAGTCACTTCTTTCCTGCAAAAGATTCGCCTGTTGTGTTGTAACTGACCTGAAAATGACACCGAAGATATTCTTGTTTGGAAGATTTGGAAGCGTGATCTCTTCGTAAACCAATGGGTTAAACAAATGCCTAATCTGACACTGATCACCACCCACACGTGGACGCAGCCCCCGCACTCATATAGGCTTTCCAACCAGCCCGTTTCGAGCGAAAGTAATGTACTGTAGTTTCGCCTACATTAGAACACATCAGCAATGTAATACTGATGACGATGTTCGGTTGGAAATGCTCTAAATTCCCGAACTGCTAAAAATATATAGTGTTCTAAAGGGTTTGAGACCAAGGACATCATGGGTGGTGACGAGTTCAGTAGAAAAATGTCCAAAAACCGTAATTCAGGACTGTCTGGAAATTCGTCCTGTCAAACTTTTATTATGTAGGAGTGTACAATGTGTCACTCTTTCAACTCTCAATTTTTACAGGTTCAGTTTTATAGATACAATGCATGCCTTCCTTATCGAACCTGTCTAAATCGTGCAGGGTATTTATAGTTCTTTAACTTTAAAACCGCTCCCGAACTCATGCCTCCCGCCTAAGCAATATAAATAAGACTTCCAGTTGGTTGTTTTTCGTTGCACGAGTGCATGGGATTTATGGATGTACATCAAATCTAGTGAAACCATGGTTTATCATCTGCAGATATTAATGGCACACGCAACGTCACAAGCTTCAATCTGATTAGTCCAGTACAGAGCAGAGAACTTGGCGAATAACAGAAGGCATAACATTAAGATGTCTTGATGTGTCCCAGAGCCCTGTGGGATTGGTCCGCTACTAGATTGTCTGTGGTGTTTGTTTTTGATAGAATGGTGACACGGATGGATTTCCACTGCGGTAAAGTAGGAACACTTCAAACTTACTTTCCAAAAACCTGCTAATAAATATTATCATGTGGTATATAATATACGTAAGTACTTGTATTATCGTGCTGTTGACAATCTCTACAGTGACCGCTTACTGTAGTCCATGACTTCAAGGTCAATTGAAATAAAACAGAAGTGGTGTAACACGCATGTTTGTCGTGCACTTTTGTAAGTTCTGAGTTTAAAAATAATACTGTGCGAACTGCCTTCTGATTGTTGGAGTAGTCACGATTCAGACACATCTGCTGAATTAATGCATTAGTGACTGTGATGATACTGGGAAACATGAGTTATCCAACATTACTGAGAACATTGTTGCTATGACTGAATAAATTGTCATTGACAAATGCACTGAGTTCGACTATACGTATATGCGGGCCTCAGTTACTAGCTGAGGGTTAACTCACTTGGGCATGGTGTTACAAGAGTTGTTACATTGTAACATTCAAGTGTGGTTTGCATAACAGTTTTGTTACTGGGTTATTGCATTGTATAAATAACCTTATAAATCACAACCAGCGCTCGTCCTAATTCCACTCACTCAATGGCTTTTGCGTTGGTTGTCTTCTTCCAGGACCAGTTACGCTTTGTCTACCGGCTACTGGCTCAATGGATCAAACAAACATTGTCCGTGCCGTTGGCCGAATGGACCGCCCGATATGTGGGCGATTCGTCTGGTGAATGGCAATGGCCACAACTAGTCGGCCACTTGCCTCCGCATACGCGGGCTGGAGTCTTTTCCAGGTCACAGCTTCCTGCTCTGGTCGCCGATCATCCGACCGTTGGAGTTACATGGGCCAGTGGAGAGACACCTGGTGATCGTCAGACACTCGGGATGTTAAATGCAAGCAACAGCACTGAAGCATCGTGCTCCACCAAAACCACCTCTGCTTTTACATTATATCATTACTTCCGGGACGAGCTTCTTAATCAACGATCCACGTACAGTCTGAATAATAAACTAAACACTCAAATAGACGCTGCCGGAGATTTGAACCAGATGGGCAGCTGGTCTATCGATGCGCTGAATAGATCGCAATACTAGAGGATATCTGATAATTTAACTCGGTACTCGGCTACAAAAGTATTCTACAAACAATTCAGTCTTCCGCTCAGTTTACGTGGCTGACTCCAAGTACCTTCTTATATTTGTTCCTTCTCGTTTTCAGTGAACTGCACCATTTGTAGTGTTACCGTAACATGCTCTTCCCACTTCTCATGCTCAATACAAGTTGAATATCACGTTGATCATTCTAAGGAACTTGATTCTCAACCACTGTTATAACATCTATCGTAACAAAATATGGAGGGAGCAAGACCACCTGCATTTGTGCTTTATTCACTAACGGCACAAGCACATACCGCTCTGTGACACAACATTCACCTATCAATAACTTTCACTGCAATGGCCACATCTCGGAGATTATCATGCTTTCAACTTTCAAGAATATGGAAGTATAGCCGGAGTTTTCTGTTCATCAGATGCTGTGTTACACTAGTTTTCTGATGTAACGCGCCTTTCCCTTGCCAAACGTTCTAATACCGCTTGACTGCTAGACCTGGGTTCCTGATATGCGGCTTCCCCTAGTCTACTGGCGCGGAGACAAGAAAGACACGGTTGCGGTAAACACGCTGTATTGCCAAAAACCAGTTCGACCAAATGAATGAAATGCCTGTAAATATTGATCATGAAATGGTGATGGGTCACTGTCTGCTTGTTTAGGCCACTTCGTTTCCAAGTTGCCAAGTGAGGCCAAATACATGGGCGTTAGTTTCTCGTGCTGGCGTGACACCCCCACTCACTTGCACGTATCCTGCTTGTCAGTCCGACGTGCCCCCCAGTGCTTTGTTGCTGTCTGATTTGGTCAGCCGTCACCGAGGGCCTGAGTGGTTTGAAATGGTGACTGATTTCAGCAGCCATTACCGATGCCCTGAGTGGATTGTTTTGGTGAGTTCGCCTCCTAACATTTTCATGCGTTTCGTGAGATGTTCGACATTAATATCTGCAAAGTTAACCGTGTATATAAGGCATTTAATGCACACCGGCTAAACTATACCATCAGGTGTGCGGTGTTCAATGTAGCCTTTATTAGGGAAGTCGATTTAAACGCAAGAGGCGGAAGCGAATATGAGTGGTGGCTAGCTTTTAGAAGGATCACTTTCTCATCATTTGTCATTTACTGGCTGGACATTCTGGGATCCGCTCAGCTGTGAAGTGTGCTTGGCTACGTACATAAAAAATATGTGATCATTTAAGAGATGAAGGCGTTTAGCAATTCGGAAGGAGGAAACGTTTATACAGGTGTACAAAATTATTCGCAGCAAGAGCACCGTCTATTCCTGTCTTTTATCATATTAAACAGCGTCCTTTATCAAAGGGTTCATTATATTCTAGACTCCAGCCGAAAGGCTAGGAAAGCCTTGTTGAAGCTGACTTCAGCCGGATTACCTTTAAGTCCCAAACCCAAATCATATGTTACTCATTGGGCAACCCCTTCCGGCTCAATCCACCACTCGCAAACAAGGCGCGGCGTTATAAGGAGTGAGTCAATATCCGTGAAATGCGGCCAATTCAACGATGACGCCTTACTTTCACCCACTGGCCGGTTTTTTGTTAGCAGGAAGTAAACAACTCTATGTTGAAGGTCTAAATATCAACGTACCTGTTTTTAGTAATTGGGTCTCCACCCTCGTCTTCTGCTTATTTCTTCCTAGCAGCGTTTCGCATTTTTCTTCGTGACTGTACTGGAATTAGGCGTCAGACAGAACCGCTAGCGTATCACTGTTTGCGATGACAATAAACAGACGAGTTCATTGTGCTCAGAGGTCGACGGAGTCCGTTTGTCTAGAGAACACGCCGGCGAACATCAGCTCTGCATGCCCGTTGTTCCCACCAAAAACCAGTAATCGTAAACAGGCCATCTCTGTACATCCTCCCAGCGAATGAAACAGGTTTTGTAACTGAAGAACAATGATACTTACAGTGGTATTACACATGCAGTTTTTTCAGGGAAAAACTGAAATCATGTCGGCGCTAAAACTAAGAGGTATGTGACGTCTTCGGACGTCTCACCAGCGCTGGTTTACTTCTCAAAGAGTACTAAATGCCGGGCTAACTCGTTTGGCCCAAAGTCAACAGTGAGAGAAGGCGAAGAATCCTTTCAATCTTGCAAGAACGTCTCGAAGGTGGATTGTCCAAAAGCCATGCTGAACTGATAAAATGAAGCTTCTAACTTGTTCTTCGGTCTCCGTATACTTTTCCTACGTCTGGAATTCCATCCAATGGAACCATTTTCACACCAACATATTCATAGCCTGCCTGAGCGCATTCTCGCCTTTCGTCCACTGCAAAGTTGAATGGGCAACTGGAGGCTGGACAACCTTATTTTCACTTTGCTTGATGTGGTGAAAGTCGGTGATATGCTGCACAAGTTCTAACCTTTTCCAAAGTCTGACAAAGAAAGACTTCCAGGGTGGTGGCATACTTCTTGGTGACACTTTTTCCACTACAGATCAAATCTAGAACCCCTCTATTGTCTGGAAGAAACAGTTATTGGTCTTCTCTATTAATGCCGAACTTCAAACACTCAGTAGAAAGTGTAGATGTGACCAGCGCAGACACAACTCGGAAGAAACTTAGCTTGCTGCTCGCACATATCTTGCTCATTCGGTACGCTTACCTGACAAAGTATGAAGACTGTAAACAGATTCGACGCAACACAAATCAACCTAACCTTCGTGTAGTCATCACACGAAGCGCGTCAAATCTTTTTGGAAATGAGGGAATGTTTTAACGAGTTGTAGACATCCCTACCGACTCCACTGAGCCAGAGTCGTCAGTTGTTTGAATAGGTCTAGACCGTCATCACTCAAATGAACCACTAGTGACTTTTAGATACTTAATCTTAATTGAGCCCTCAGCTTCTGAAAAAAGTGAAACGTCAACAGGCCATTAGTCACACGGTATCCACCGAGCCTTCGTCAAAGGCGCGTTGATCAATTGAGCTGTTGTAGCAATGCACAGCCAAACGTCCGGAGTTTCATCGGAGTTAATGGTTAAACCTTTCACTGAAATTGTAGATGGCCTTCCTTATATCTGGCTTTCTGCTACCCATTGATCCGATGAGGTGAGCTGTCGAAAGTCTTTTCCGAAGCGGTAGTTTGTTTTATCTTTTCAGAGCGTTACGTCCATTGTTCGTGGAGATCCTTCCATATTTGCTACCGGAGTTTCAAGCCAGTAACAAAAGGACACGAATTGGGGCAGCTATTAAAATGAATAATTCGCCGAGTGTCAGAAGGTTTGTGATCGCATAGAAACCCGGCTGGTAGCAGCCGTACAGACATGAGGTGGATCACAGAGGTATGCACTGCTTGCAGTACATGTGATAAATATGCATCGCTATCGTCCGGTTTGCTAGATTTTAGACCGGCGTCAAGGATACTCTGATATGTGTCTCTGTTCCAGTTGCTGTTTGACAACTCGGTGACCTCCCGATGAAGCACAATTCAAACTTCGCAACTGACAGTGTATGATCAGAATCCACTCAAACGCTGCGTCTTGACTTGCTTCCATAGAGACGACTACATTGTTGATAGCTGACCGCTATATACCCAGTCTGTTTTCAAAGCTGACCTGACGTAGAAATGCCGCACTGACATCTAGAAAGCAAAAAACTTGTGCAAGTGGGAACCGAACCATTATTATCACAGAGTCGCAACAAACGTTCTCCTTTGTCTATCCGGCCAGTGCCGTAAATGTGTGGAGCACCTAAGCAACGCACGTCATTACGTAACCTGCCTTCCCAAACCAGTCAGTACTACAACTTTCGTGCACACTGCAGCGTGCACAAAGTTAGTGAGCTGGTGATAAAGTGGCCTTTGACAGGATATACCGGTGTATGCCGCAAAAACCAACATTCAGTATTTGTGATGAACACCGTCAGTGTTCCTGCCTTGCCTTCGAGTCTGACAGTGTGAAGGTGGCTGTTGACGAGCATCAATTCAAACAGCATAATATCTGTGTACGCGCTTAAATCAGGTTGAATACCGGCTTGACCAGTGACTTTGACAACATGGTTTGCGAAGAGGTATATCATATATACATGGTGGAGCGTCCGAAGGATATTGAGGTTGTAGCACTGAACTAGAATTCGGGAACCTTGTTTCAACAAAACAACAGATCATTGTCAGTGGTCACCACTGTGAGTGTAAGAGTTGTCTGTTGACCTACCTGCATAAGTGGTCGGATGTTGAATGTAGGCTTGATTTCCGTCCGGAGGAAACCGGTAGTTTGTGTCGCCTAGTTGCACTATTTTTCTGATTGACTTTTGTCGCGAACAGCAAATGGGGCAAATTTCTAGTTTGTGTTCAGCAACGAGTTTGAGGGGCACTTAATTAAGGAGACATATAACAAACGAGAGGATAATAAGACAAACTTTTGTTAGACCGGGATGTGACATGGGGGCAAGTTCGTCTGCCGACACCTCGGTCAATGGTTCACAGTAAAAATGTGTCATTGGCTCATCAATGGAGAGACTAAATACTTCGCGGTTACCCGAGCCGAAAGATGAGGCTGCCTTCATAGGCCCAGTCCGGAACCTTTATTTCAAAGGAACATAGCATGGAAGCGCATACTTTTCTCACACAGAAAACCACACACATGTAATGTGGAACATGTGCAGTTGACCTTACAGTACTGGAAACATGAGTTTCCTACATAGGTAAGTGATGATTGACGATAATATGGGAAGGCGTGACAGGATGAACTCAGTTTTTGGGTAAAAAATTACCCCGTCAATAAAATTATCAACACAAGTAAACACTGGAAGTGAAAGTCATAGTACGTGTGAATCACCACTGTGAACCACAGTTCCGTCACTATTATGAACTACTTATGTGATAAAGTGAAACACGAATATGGTTCACGGAAGAACAGAAAAGTTTTAATTATTGGGTGACAGGAATTTTCAATGAAGGATTCGCCCATTACCACTAGTCGCGTACGGATTGCCTCTGTTTTACTACCACTTGCCTGAACGAATCTGGAAATGAGACAGAGATCTTCACGATGGCAAGAAGACATAGGTTGCGAGGTGCAAACACTGCTTTGTTCACATTAATCGCTTTTGTAAAACATTCACTTATACGGGTTGAGAGCACGGAGACACGCAATGAAATCAACGAACATCACATTGGTGCATTCAGGGTTCACTGCCACCGCAACGAAATTGCTTGCAGCAGCATCTACTACCAAGAGAGATGGCCGGCGCATGACGCTCGATTAACAACTCTTCGGAGAACTCCAAAAACATGGGTTTGTGATTGCCCATTAGGACCGTGAACGAATTGACATGGTCAGTCGCATGACCTATTGCAATTAAGCTTTTTGCCATCGAAGACTCCGAATTTCTGCTTGGGTGTTGGTATGCTGACACACGTTGTCATTTTCTGCCTTGTCCACTCGAGAATGTGCTCTGTCTTTCTCTGTCATAGTTTTTGGTCCATTTTGCCGAGTTATGACCCACCGCAATTGCAAGTGAACTGGTAGATGACACGAGAGGCCAGAGAAGTTTATTTCACTGACTGGTGTTTTCGCTGGTTTACTTTGTGTAGTGGTTGGAACGCAAGTAAGGAGGACTCGTGTTCACTTCTGGAAATAGGTGTAAACCCATCTGTAAGAAGTTAATTTATCTCGATTGTTAATTTCTCGCAATATTTTGGGGACTGAATGTGGTACAGTCCTCAGCGGATCATCTGGACAGACGTTTTTGGCGTTTGACACTGAGAAAAGGATCAGGGTCTATTTTTTGGTCTAGCAAGTGGCATTTTAGCTCAATCACTTACTAGGCGTACCTTACTGCTGAGATCTATCAGGACAGGGTAGTGGAAATACACGTTTGCTATCAATCTGTCTGTGGGTTAAATGAGAATGTGTACCTGATTTATCACTTGGATAAATCATGATTCGTTAGCGGCTTGGCGAATATCAGCTGTGTTCCGTATGGAGTGATGTAGACATAACAAGAATACTCCCTTACAACCGCTTCCTTTTCAGTTTTCCCGCCAGACTGCCAACCGGGATTAAACGGAGTGATGGGTCTTATGCCACATTATCAGTCTTTCGAAATAAGTCCCAGGTGAACTGTAATTGTGTAACAAGTACCCTTTCATAAAAGAAAGACTAATACTGGCCATTTCGCGATTTCCCCATTAATTGTGCACTCAATCAAGAGTCTGTGCGCCAGGCTTACGTCTGCTCATTTCTAGTAGTGTGATTGGTGTTGATTTCTACCGATTCCCATATCTCGGGTACTCTGTAACCGGCCAATTCGAACTCTGATAACCCCAAGTAGCTGTTTTGTGATACACAACTGAAAGCCTCACTTGCTCTTAATTACGCTTGTCGTTCATCCAAAATACCTGCTCTGTACACGTCAAGGTTCTAGTTGATTGCCACTGATCCATCGACCACGACAGCCCTGAGTGAATTCAGCCTTTCATTTCTGCTATTTGTCACGGTAAGGAACACGTTCCGTATTATTACAAACTCGCAAGCTTAACGTTACAGGTTGGATATAATCCCCCGTGTTGAGTCCACATTCCGCAGCAGACGGATTCATTTTACGGGTAATATCTCTTATCGGAGTTTTCGTTTCATTATGTTAGTGTGATGGATTTTGACATCTGGTTTCTCAGGTGTTTATTCTAATTTAACAAGCAACACGTCCTACTTCCCCCAAACACACGGTCATCAGATAAAATTCTGAAGTTTCCAGCGTGCATAGGCTGCAGCGATGAAATCGGTCATCGGTTGCTTGGCCGTTTTGTGTACCAGTACTTTGCCAAGTTATTTCTCCTGTTGTGCAATCATATTACGGTTGCACCACCCAATCCCTCTGTCGATCTGTTAATATAGGAATAGAACGTGAATGATTTCAAACGATTAAACTTCCAGTCCCTCAACAGTGTCTGATATGAGCTCTCCCAACACAAACTACGATCCAAGACTACTATGTAGCATCCAAAACCCAGCGAGGAATTTATTAAAAGGGACCAGTGTAACAATTTTTCCTGTTTGCTTGCCTCTGAAAAGCTTTGGCAAGTCATGTGCAATTACCAAGTCTTACCATTACGTAACGATGGCTCCTAAATTTGTCTGCAGTGAACCTAACAAAGTCGAGCCTCATTCGTTTGCCACTCGCGTCGTCATAACTGGTGTTGTCTTAACCGCCCGTTGATTCTGTTGACAGTTGGATCAAGTTCGAAGGAAATCGGTCAAGACATTGCTCATCATGGGGCAAAATATTCCTAAGCAGAAGGGATAAAACAAACAATCTCGGCCCGTTTGGTCGCCAATTTGTGCAGGACAAATTGCTTGTTTCTCTAATGATTTGGAATGGCTATTGGCTTAAAATTTTGCTTCTCCGATTCCGTCATCGCCGGATTGAGATTGTCACTGATGGCCTCAAAAGAACCGAGCTGATTCCCTTATGACACACTTTCATTAATGCCGTGAATGTGTCCATCACTTGGCGCTCGCAATGCAGTCAACTAGTTGTGGCAGTTTATTTGAATTGACTAATAACTTACTTCGTGTGGCTGTTCTGAACGCATTCATTCTTTTTGCTCGAATGGTGGATGAACGGATGTTTTTGATAGAAATCTGGCTTTAATTTTGAATCCTAACAGACCACTCAGAGGATGAGCCCTTGATGATGCTTCCAGTTTTGAGGTGGAGAATTCCAGATGTTTGTTCCTCTTAATGTTACTGGTTAAAATTTCCCGACTCAATCTGCCTCTCAGGTAGACGATTGTAGTTTCTTGCTGATGTGCCAATTCTTGGTACGCCAGTTCGCGCAAACGTCATTAATTCACTCTCAACCATTTTGCACGTTTCCGTACGACAGTATAGAAATGTCGAGGTACCAGTCTAACACAGGATAACACCCTCTTGACTAACACAGACAGGAAGTAACAGAGGGCTGGATGGTGACTGGAGCGTTGAAAAATCAAGTGACATTGGAGGACGTTCTTGTTATATACGGTGATATAAAGGGGGTTTGTTCACTGTGGTTGTGGATGAGTGGTTTTTAACACTAGTCACACTCTTCATCCGTAGGTGTTTTTCCGAGTTCACAGAACTGCGCGACACTCGCCCCCATTTACGATGTTAGACACGAACCTTTGATTTTAGCCTAATTAAACTGGTCGAAAGTGAAACAAAACCCGTTGAATTCACGTATTTTTCTGCCTACTGATGCTGGTGATACTAAGTGGTTAATTGATTTTTCTAGTGGTGGCATTTTCTTATTCTCGATCGAAAGTAAATGAAACTTTGAAACTGGGTAGTCTAGTTGACCCTATTTGGGGTTGCTGAACACTTAGCCAGTCGGGGTTTGCACCGAGCTTGGCCAGTTGGCACAAGGAAGAGGTGGTTTATCAACTCAGCTGGAATGCTCTTCAGTAGGAGAATTTTGGTGAATACAAACTGAGTAAAATTTGTAGCTAGTCCAGGCAGATGTTCCGGCCGGAATATGCTCCATCAGGTGAGCTCTAACATAAGTGAAGCCAGAGTCTAGCACTCAACAAAAAGTGTCTGGCTGGAGTATCGGTATGAATGCTGGAGGTGCGATCAAAATATGACGAACGCACATCTCCTGACAGTCCCCTGTGGCACTAACGCAGTCATCAACATTCCCCTTTTCCTCCAATAGAGTGCGATCCATACCACTTCTATGGTTTTAATGACCTATCTGACTCCTTATAAGTTTCATAAATAACTCGCACTTACCCCATGTAATCGTATAATATGAACTGCCTGCTGTTTGCTATTGAGAGAATAATCATTTCTGCCTAAGTGAATGATATAAAAAGACGCACTTTATCAACTGTTACAAAGAAATATTCTGGAGAACACGATATAGTCTTATAGTCTTGCTAAAGGAGTACGGCTGCATCATAAACATGGTAGACAATTGCTAAGGAATTCAATGCAGCTGTTATACACTGAACTACGTATAAGAAATCCCAGAAGAGTCAACGAAGACATACACTGAGTTGATAATGTTTAGGGAAAGGTGCATTTGTTAGATTGATGAATTCATCAACAAAGTCAATGTTCATGAGGCCATGAAAATTCTAATTGTGAAGATCTACGGGTTAGTTGCTTGATCGCTACTTGAGAGAGTAGTGGCATACATATGCCACCCTACACGACAAAATTACAATGCCGTCTATGAACTTGAGACAGGTTGTTATCGTGACTTTGTTGACATTTGCTCAGGTGTCTTTTACTGGCAGCGTTTGTTGCATTGCTTGGTCGCTAGGCAGCTTCAAGCAATTTAACTTCCTCAAAGAATGGATTCTTCGATCTGGACTTACACAACTTTATGCACTACATTCCGCTGACTTTTGAATATATATAAAATCTTCCTTTCGTTATTGACACATCTGTTTATTCGAATACACAATGATAACATAATATTAATCTTGCGTGTTTCTCGATTTTTATTTTGTCTATGTGAACTCGACTGATTCAGTTTTCCACATGTTTCCTGAGTCTTTAGTTTGCTAGCCGATGATGCGAAAACTTTCTCCATGGACAATTTCGACGATAAAATCGAAATCTTGACTTCTTGCGATACGTGCTGTTTTGTTGACATAAATAGTTACAGGACAGGTTGATTACCTGTTTGTTAGCCGGACCGATGACATCATGTGATTCGACCAAACCAACGAAAGCACGTGAAATCAGGTAAAGCTGTAGGCTTACGGACGTAGGTGAAGTGGGATTATGAAACATTGTAATTTATACTAACGTACAGGATAGTTTCATGGTCAAAGCCCAGGATATTCTTTCCAACCTGCATCAGTACTAATCTGATTGCTAAAACCACGCTCAGTGCCATTTATGTTTATAACCTTAAGTATCCTATTGCCCACTTTAGTGGCTTGCTATCTGGAAATTAGACAAAGATGTCACAAATTTAGTAGGCTATCTGATCATAATCACAACTCGTGATAAGTATGGATTAAGTAGTTTAACTTAAGTAATCCTTGTTTTGCAAAATGAAAGCTAAATTTGGCCTTAAGTAACTATAGACATATATACCCATGGCAGTATGCCCAAGGTTCTTTCAGCTACCTAACTGGACAATTAGGCCGAATTTTCAAGTTGATCAGTGTTACACATCCAGTCTCTTAACTCACCCTAATGTGTACATATGTTCTTATCACCTGGAAAAATGGATTGTTATGTAGGACCTTCTATTGGATGTTCTACCGTAACTAACGATCATCTACGTCAACTTCTTTGTGTTAGATATCCAGAATTCTGTTGGATGCCAGTGTGTTGTAGTTACTTCATGATACCGTTGTTTTCACGAAAGTCCACCAAAATGTAGTCAGCTATAATCACGTTACTCGAGACGCTTGTAGTGCCTTAGCTGACATCATACGAAATTCCATCTGTACCACAGTTGTACATTCTTTAACCGGATGCAAGCAAGAGATAGTACACCATGTCTATAGTCATGGCAGATTAAAAGTTCAGGTAAACAGTCCAATTTCTTTACATACAACATCAGTTGAAAGATGTCCCTATAATAAGGTTCACCGGAGCTAATGCAATACAAATCCAACACTGCTGTACTAGATGGAGTAATTGTCTAAATGACTTACTTAAAACAAACCATCCTTCTAATGAGCCTGAAAAGCCAAATTTTACCTTAGAATATAGCGCCAGTTTTGTTCGAACGGATTCAGCTACATCTGATCTAGCACTTATCATGGAGGTAAGGATTACAAACCCCTCACAAATTTACCTTCACCGCGTTTGGTGTGGACTGCATTACCAAAACATGATGGACGTTTATGTAAATTTGTGAAAGTGACTGTGTCAACCAACTGCCAGTGGACTGTTCTTTTTTTTGGGCATTTGGTACGAATGGGAAAGCTAATGTCTTGTTTGTATGATCTTTGACCTCATTCACACATCTTCCAGCTGTGAACACACCTATGCAAATGCCACATCATTCTGGCTGACAGTTGCCTCTTCGCCACTCCTGTATAGGTAGGCGAAACTACAGCCGTAGGACTGTTGTTACATGTAGAGAAGAGGCTAGCCGTCCATGACAGTAGGCAGTAGCACTACAGTGATGGCAAACTCATGTTCAGACGAACTGACTTCATGAGTGTTTATCTGTTAGCAACCTAGAATGCACAGTGGGCTGCAATATTAAGACACGCAATGCCCTTTGGATGTAAAGATGTAGTATGTCTTCTGACATTTCTTTGTACACTTAGTATGCACAACATTGAAAAACACGCCCTACTTGTTTGTCACAACACATTCTTTATTAACTAACTTTTGAGGTCCTAACACTACAATAAACATCACAGCATTATCCTAACGCTAGCTCCGAATTTGCACCTTGGTCTAAATGTCGAAGAAACCAAAAGTTACTTTTGTTAATAACCAGACGCTCATTTATTGATCGACTCTCGCGGCACCGAGGGATTTTTGTTACCGATCATTTCGGTTTGCACGGCAAAGCGAAGGTGGCTCACCAAATCCACTAAAGGCTGGTAAACTCAAAAAAACCCTAATTCAGTTTCCTTACTGATCGGCACGCAGTGTAGTACCTGTAGAACTGAACACGTAAAATATGTCTCTGGTACTGACAGGTTATTATTCGAGTGGTGTTCCTGAGATCTTCAGTTTACCTGTTGCCAAGAGCGCTTCCCTGGATTTTGGCTTACGTTCTACCGGTGGCTGATTGCTAAATGATGTGATCGCTTTTTGGCCGAGCATGTAAAGATTTCTATCCGGTTAATTTGCACAAGAAGTTGCTCAACTTCTGTATACTGTAATGCAAAGTTTCCAGTGAGATTCCGGTACACTTTTAGTCGCCGTCAGATTTTCCCTGTAAAATCGAATGAAGATGGATAAAAATGTGCAACCTGTTCTTTCGGAGCAAGCGTTCGTTATTCTCAACCATTCTGCGGTGGTACTACCAGAAGCTCTCATGCCGTTTAGATTATTCCACACTAGTACTCTTGTACAACAGGCAGCCTCGTTTGTGAGTAGTATAGTGCTTACATTCTGTAACTACAAGAAAAGTCTCAGAGTCATAAACACGACGGACAACCAGCGGCTGTTGAGGTAGTATATACGCAATATGGGTGAATTGCCACCAGGGCGAACAACAACGTACTGCTACCCAGTGTGTGTGAATGCTCGTCAGCCGTGCTACTGACATGGCGCGTCCGTGGTCCTATGTTTTAACATAACTTGTGTTGAATTACATGCAATAAACAAACTGGCAGGCCAAGCGTCTTTTGTCGTCATAGCAGTACTATCAAATGGATTTCGTTTACCTAGTGAAGCTTCGCACATTAAGTAGGGTGTATCTATGGTTCATTCCTTTGACCGTATACGATTAGACTGTTTGAATTGTGTCGGCTAAACCCTGTCATGAACAGAAGAAGTAAATTTTAACTGCCTTTACAGCTTAAGTTTGATTGTCTTGGCAAAGTTTGGCTTCATAGACTAACTGTTAGGCACCGGTGAGCCGTAAACGAGGTTCACCTAACATTCGTCTCTACACTCTAGTATTTGTGTGGCTAATCTGTTCGTGGATTACCATCAAGTTAACAGTTGAGAAAAGTATACAGGATGCAAATGATTTCTAGAATTAGAATGGCATTGGCTGGAGATGGAACCCTTCTCAATTTGATGTCGGTTGCCTGACTTTAATGTCTATGAGTAGGGCTGATGACCAGAGAATAACAGGCTGAGTAGTAAACAATCATAGGTAATTGATAAACATTAATCATTCTTTCGGATATATATTATCAAAAGCGCATACCCCCCATGTAACTAAGTGGATTCATTCTCCGGGTTGAAGACGGAGGAGGTTCAGCTGACTGCTAGAATTGATATCCATGTAATGTCCAATCTTTGTTATGGTATAAAAATGTTCTGTTCATTCAAACGTGGTTGACAGTGTGGTATCCTGTAATACACTCATTGAATCTATTGACTGTGCTGTGGTTCAATGTGGCTGATCCATTTCTCTGTTTAGAGCTGCGTTCCATATTGCTAAACTGTTTTCCTGCTGGCTTGTTTGTTGGAGTGCACTGTTGAAAATACAGAAGTTATAGGAAGTGTGTACACTCATTTAGTTGTAGAATTTTCGATAATGCTACAGACATGCATCGTTCTGCGCTGGAGATGTTTTCTGCTAGCAATGGATGGGTATTAGGCCCTTGACAAGTGCTAGGGTAGATTCATATTTCGTTTGAACTTAACGGTTTTTTAGTCCACGGTTCGAGGAGGATAGCATAGTAAATCTAACAATTTATAGAGCATTCATGACAGCGCATCGCTTTTCATAGCCTAAGGTATTGTGCAAATGTCTCTCTTCATCCAAAAGTAGTTTGTTGTATTTGGCAGGTCCTATCAGTTACCGTTCAAGTTAGATGGATCGCCATTCTGTTCTGTAGGTTTCCTTTAGGATGAAGGAGTTCATTTCAATTATGAATTTCTAGACTTTGTTGAGTCCGTCGATCTGTGGTGCTATCACCAAATTCTTGGTGGATTTTCTACTACTGATTCAACCTGTAGATTACTCATTACTGCCCCTAGTCCAAGGCGCTGAACCATTCCCCTCAATGAATTACGTTAATGATCTTACGTCTGTTCAGCAGATTACAGTGAGCAATTCTTTTTCATTATAACCGTAACAAAAATAAGAATCGTTTATTTTCTCAAGTATCCCTCTGATACAATCAATTCTGATTTTATTGTCCTCCAAGTTTGCAGCTTGAAGATGACCAGTTTTCCTACAAAGAAGCCAAGCACTTTCACGCTGGACAATTCCAAATTGACGATACCTGTTCTTAAAGTGTGTCAAATCTGTGGATGATTGTCCGAGATACACAGACACATAGTACCGACTAAACCTTCGGCAAACCTTTCTCTCCTTCTCTGTCAACCATGGAACTTTCATTTTAGATTTTTAAGAACTCTTTGAACTTCTGGTGTTCCTTTAGACAATCGTATTGTGTTAGCCCAACGGCTGAACAAACACAAGTCACCACTTTTCAGGCATAGAGTAAGTGGTTGGTGAAACACAAAGTTCTTTCACCCGTCCGCTGTTTCTAAGACAACCTGTGACACGGCACTAGTCATCAGTTCGGGTTATCTCGTCAGCTCATTTGAAATTAACTGAAACCAATCCAGAAGACAGTCTGTGAAAATGCTTACGAAGCGAGGGGTGTTCAATCATCTCGCTCTTAATACTGGAGTCAAATGGTTGGAAAACAATATACACTATGGCAACGTAGAAAAACCGTGTGCTGAATGACAATCAGACCGCTATCAAAACTTCAACGTTGATTCCGAACAAAGTAACCCTAGAATTTTTTTTCTTCCAACGGGGACTGTAAAGCATCAAGGTTTCGGTTTCATGGCCAGCGAACGGATCATCAGTGAACATACAAATGACATTCAGTGGATTCAACTGGTGAATGACACCCCAGGGTGGGATTTTAATCTCTTCTAGACTGTCCACGTGATCGTGTATCAGAAATCGAACGTAATTTACGCTGATACAGTCCATAGCCTGACGTAGAGGTATTTTTAGAAGCGCAGTCACGTGATACAGGGCTTAAGAACGTTGATGTCTATATCTCAAATCAAGTGAATTACAGCTAAAAACCCACTGTCTCTGTTTGTACCGGCTGCATCATTCCTCAAATGGATAAATAGGGCCCATTTGCATACAACGTGCAACAAACTGTTGCAATTCACATTGTTATGTTGTAATGAACTACCACAACGAAAGAGTGTTTGTTGAGAGAAGAATAATTGAAGTGGTCGAAAACCCAGGCAACGTAAAATGCCCCAGCAGCCAGAGAAACAATTTTCCAGACACCTCTCGAAATTTTATGGTCGCTGTGGCTACCGATTACTGTTCATTCAACAGGAACTGCCTGTATTGCACGAAAATGTTGTGTTACATGATCATTTCCATAATTACTAATTCATCACGCTCAGAGCAAAGAGGAATTTAGACAGTACTTCATCTGAACACACGGGTGGGTTGGAGACTGGAACAAAGTTTATCAACATAGATTATAAAACTTTCCACAAAATTCCTCGATGGCTGGAAACCCATCGGGCTGGCAAGTTAAAACCAAGACACGAATTCTTAAAAACCACGAATGATTCATTATGTACCCTGGAGTGCACTAAAGATGAGGTTTATTGTCCCAGAAGCTGACCGCAATTGTTGGCCCACCCAATTTTATTTGATGGTGCTTGAGGCCGTAACTTCTGATTTGAAGTAACTATTTGCTGAACACTTTGCTAGCTCATGGTCAGTTCTATTGTTTGGCTAGTGTACAATAACAGTGGGATAAACACCACCATTTGTGCGACCAGCCTTAAGAAGGTAAGTGGAAAAACGTCTGAGTGTGGATAGTATCTGGACAAGGATGAATGGAAGTATAATGCAAAATACGTTAGGAAAATGTAACAACTCCGCCCGGAATGACTGGACACTGAAATTAATTTTAACGTAGACTCAAGAATCGGGTCACCCTTATTGTCAAATCTAGTCTCAGTAAGCCACTTCGTGTAACGAGTCCAGAATTATCGGAAGGAGGGAACTGTGCTCCTATTTGGTCAAGTATTCACAAATCACCGAAGCATTGGTGTCGAAATTATACAAGTTTTTCGATAGCTTCTTTCACGGAGCTTCACAGTTAGGGAATGAGTATGAACTGACCAGATAGTTTTGGTATTGATATGTTCGCCGAGCTTGGCATTTAGGTTGCAAACGTTTCATCACCATGCGAGGTGACATCATAAGTGCGTAAGTGTTCCAGCTAGTTGACAGTGGACGTCAAATGGTAAGGTAAAGACAGCTCAGTCATTAAATCAGGCGGACAAATAGAAAGAACGGTCATGGGAAACTTCATTTATTTCCCAGGCCAAACTATTTTTCTCTAGTCATATAGTTAGAAAATGGCGAGTTGCTGGGACACTTTAGAACGCCTGAGCATGGCTTCGCAGAATATTTTTCATAGCGGCATTTCTGTTGCATTCACAGGTTGCATTGCACGGAGTACACTGGGCAAACACTTAACAATTCACCAGTATAAGAGAGTTGTTTCCGGCTAACGGTTAGTTCTAACACAATCCGGCTTATGTTACTGTTGGGTTGATAGTGGTCACACCCACTATTCCTCACCTAGCCTGTTTAAAATTCATGCTTCATCTCTTTATGACCTAACTGACCGCTTTCTTTCTTCTTAACAGTCAGTGAGTTACTCCTGTTTTGTTCCTCTTAATCCATGCGAGGTAACCGATCAGAGCGGTCGGAATATCTCTTCTGAAAACTTCTTCTGCAACCTTATACACATTCTCCCAATTCATTCATTGAGCTTTTGAGTTTCTGTCATCTCTTTCATTCGGATTTCCTATCCAGTCAGGCCGTACTGTTGCTCTAGTACTGTACTGCCCATGGAACATTGGCAAGTGACGCACATCACATTCTCAGTTGAGACAGCCATACTCTTTACGTGATAAGGAAATGAACGTCTGAATACACGTTCACATTATGGGGTCCGTCGCTTAAGCATTGTCTAATTCAGCTGGTGACGGCAATTCGAAATTGCACGTGTCACCGCCAGGGTTTAACAATTTTGTGCAATATGTGCACCCCACGAGGAGAGTTAACTGTGAAATAGATATTTTGTAACGTGTTCGCTTTGTTTTGTTGAACTGTGTGAATGGAATGCATTGCACTGAACACAAAGTAAGTGCCGCGCATTCACTTTAACTTTGCGTAATGCGTGAGTGTTCCACCGTGAAGTTCTTCAAAACCGGTCTGTTACCTGTCACATCACGTAAATAAAAGTTTTATAGTGTGTGTTGTGCTTAACGAGACCATCATATCTCATCAGTAAGCTTGCATCCATTAATGACTTTGTGGTGATGCCACAGCTGGACCAAAATTGTAAGTGTGAATCATCATAATCAACTTGCTAGGTACAGGAGAACCATAGTACTGAAGATGTAAGTCGAAGGTTGAAAAACCTATTGTTGACCATACGTTTCTTGCAGCGGAATTGCGGTTTGTAATTCCTACTTTCCGAAGAAGTACACATAAACTTTTCAAGTAAAAACCTCTCTGTAATAACGTCTATCGTTTCAATTGCACCGGCGATGACGCCTACACTGATACAACGGCCAGTTCGCCAGTGTTCCTGTTACGCAGTAGCAGCCCCAAAATGTAAACATTTTCAGAAGCGTTGTTAATTAGTCGTCACAGGTGGACCGTTTGCAGCAAGATGTGTTGACGAAATCGATGTCTTTAGATGAGACCCAACTGTGAAAAGTCAGGGCTTTGGCTGGATTCGAACCAGCGAAAGACACAGCATGCCTAAACGCGGCAAGCGCTCTACCAGCTGAGCTACGAAG
>QNGE01002384.1:60445-80832 GCA_008508345.1 Paragonimus westermani
TGTGAGCAATGATCAGGTTGCCCGATCGTCTCGAGAGGAGACACAGTTACTGCCTGTTAACTCCAATCGATAACCCCGCGATTAGGACTTCCAAGACAGGTCGAGATCACAGAACTCATTAAACCTGCGAGGCGATATTTTAGATTATTGATGAGTAGTCGGGGATTCGGTTTATTTTCAAGTTGACCATCACTCACATTTGAATGCGAACGCTGCGATCAAATGTGAGTGATGGTCAACTTGAAAATAAACCGAATCCCCGACTACTCATCAGCAAGACCAGAATTGTTTGAATAGCCGTAGCCAATACCATTTCGTAAACACAGAAGAATAACAAATGAAACCTAAAGAAATAGTCCTGAAGAAAGCCCCGTTGCAATGTAAGCCCATTTCTGACGAACAACTTTGAAATAATATTTCAGAATCCAATAAAGAGTACGTGAAATCAACCCCTGAACGTACATTGTTCGCCTTTCACGGTTCACAATGTTTAACGAAAAACAATCCAAACAACATCCCGAAGTAGTAGGGATAAAAGTCATTGCTAAAACCGCTAAGGAACAACGTAACCTTGTAAATGCGATGGTATGCTTATAGGTTGGGTCGTGAAACGTAATACCGTCATCACCCATCGGTTGAAACAGATCTAAGCGTGAACAAGTTGGACATGGTGACCTTGAGTGCATTATTACCTACACATATAAGTTCATCTTACTAGATGGTTATAAAATGTCTACTGCTGGTGGATGTACTTGCTAGTGAGCAATGATCAGACCGTTAGTGCAGTCGTAAAGCAAGTTAACCTAACTTTTCTCTTTACTACTAATATCGTGCAACAACCGCTGTTTCCCAGGCATACATGTTACAGGTTATGACCTCTGGTATACCCACTCGTACTAATCATACACCAGCATAATCTTTTTTCTGTTGCTGCCCCATAAGCGAACTGCTATCGTCATCGTGTTCGAACGTAGGACTGTTAGTGTTGGATGCGTTCGCAGTGTAAATGTGCGGCAGCTATGTGAAAATCAGATCCCGTGTCGACACTTTGCAGCTGTTGCTGACGCGTGCAAAACTTGACCAGTTCGGTCTAGCGAACACTAGCAAATTTGCGCACAACTGTTTCAGCCTAGTTAAATCTTACCAACTCCATGTAAACCGTAATCTATGGTTGGTGCATGTTTGAACTGACACACAAATCCGCATGTAATGTTGTTTTTGATCCGCTGTGGATGAAACAAGTGTCCTCCACCTCACTGATGGTTAAATGGAACAACTACTTGGAACAACCGAGTCACAGTGAATCGTTGCAATTTTCAGTTCGAACCAAAATTACTTATGACTTTCAGACCATTAGAAAAGGAGCGTAGTAGCTAGGTTTATCGTAAATCGTGAACGCCACATTTGTATTATAAACTATAGTTCTGTTCCAGTCGTACAAAATGCATAACTTCCGGCGTGAAAGAGTTCCCATTTGCCGTATTCTGTGCACGAACGTTAACATAGAATGCCCCGGAATTGGTGAGCTGAACTCGGGCAATAATCTACCATGACATGACTAAAATATGCGATTTTTATCGAAGTAACCTACAATCGGAACTCATTCTGCGACTGATAACACCCTATTGATGAAGAGAAAATATTGTTTTAGAAAAACTAAATTTTCTAAGTTTGCCTCCAGAGTGGCCTTAATTTGTGACATGCTTTTAAGTTGAGTCAGTTACATAACGGTTAGGATGGTATCTTCTTTCAGTGCATGTGAATAGAACATCCGTAGGGTGTAATGCATGTGGCAGCACTTTAGTTTCGCCTGTGTTTAGTTGTGCAACCGGTTTAAAATCACTAAACTATAGTCAAGAAGTCAGAAAAGATGAACGATGGCGACAGAAAAACATACAGGAACAAATTGTTTGCAGGACTGTCTGTCAATCAGAGCACGACACGGTGGTCTCACTTGGGATGCAAATAGTTTTTGAACACACAGCGGGCGTTTGTGGATTCTAATAATTAGAACCCCACCAAACTGGAGGACAGATTTCCGGTTGCTTCCAAAATGAACTTCGCAGGCCCAAGACATGGTGTTTCTACCTGGGCTGCACGTCCTATTGAAATATGTTTCTGTAAATGGGCAACCAGTTGACATTTGTGTCTTTTCAGGTTGTTCGTATTTCGTGAACACAGAAATTCGAGTGTTTGCTGAGATGTACAAAATGGTAATGACCGTTCGATGTCAGTGAGATTTTTAACATGATTCACATTTTACAACACAATCCTTTTGAACGTCTCGCGGATGGTAACTGTAAAAGGTTTCTTGTTTACCGGTAACAAATAGAATGTCAAATAGCCTGGTGTTAAATATTTTGGTAAGCTAGGATTGTTATGTCACCTGATAAATAACACAACGTACTTGACAGTGCAATTATTGCTTCGAGCTCTGTGAATTCGCTTGGCTTAGTGGTATGACTACGTGTAAATTATTTTCCCACTTAACACTTCGCGATTCAAGTTATCTCAATCAAGCAATCCTCATTCTATAATCTGTTTAGTGAAGCAGGTCCGCCACTGAAGCTGAATGGTCTGTGCAAATAATTGTGTCCGTTTAACCTGTCGATTTTAAGCTCACAACTCTCCAAGAGACATCACAGTACGTGAACCGGCCCGAGAGATTGATGTGTACGATGGGGATTGGGTGTAACTTTGGGAGTATGGCAACGGAATTCGAACACCCGCACGATTAACTTCGTTTCGAATGTGCCGTCGCATTTATTATACGTTTGCCGTCATCAAAGACTTGAAGAAAGACACTCATTTATTGCATCTTAGCTTCCAACTTACAGTCACATTAGGAAGAGGACAAAGAACACAATTCCTGGTAATTATGGTTGGCTCTGTCCGAACAAAGGATTAGCCAGCATCAGGATGTAATCCCCGATCTCCGAAATAAAGATGTTAAACAAATGCATAAAGCCGAATGTTCAGCTGGTTTCAAAAAGTGATAGAAACTGGCTGGCCAAACACGGTGATCACTTCACCAGCTGATTCACAAAACCATGCCGGGAGCTCAGAAACTCCATGTTTAGAATCGGTTACCCACCCATACCACAGTCTCCTATGGAATCAACCAAATTATTCAACGGATCGTCTACCTTGGCAGGTATTCCCCAACGGTTCTCATTAAAACCCACCAGGGTCACTGTGAGCAAAAATTGTGTTGGTGAGGAGTAGTTTGAAAGATTTGATAGTCTAAACGAGACCCACTCACTGGATTCCATGTAAGACAGTGGATTGGGTGGGTAGCGGAGTCCGAAAGAGAAATATCCGACCCTTTGAAGTGACACTGTAGCTCAACTGGTAGGGCGCTCGCCAAGATTGTGAACGCTCTTTTCGTCATCTATTCCAATCCAGCTGAAGGCCTGGGTATTATCCGAATCAACCAGTCTGTCAAGTTACTCACTAGTAAAGTGTCTAATAACAGACTGCTGCAGTTAGATTCTTGTAAACTCAAAGGCAAGATGTACCTTCGGACTTAAGTAGAAGTCCAGATAACTGTAAAATGGAACTGTATCATTAGGCGATGACAGGTATATCGGCTGGTCTTCAGGATATACACATTTCGCAGTGGGTTGCTCAGTGAGTTGAACTGGAAATAAAGGTGACTTCACGAGACGCAAGTCACGTATTCACCCTCGTCGTTCAAACCTTGAGATCTCCTAGAAGATCATTGTCAACAGTTCAGCATTACCGTCTGGCTACACTCTGTAATCACACTTTTTTATCAGTGCATTTTTTCAGTCAAAAGTTAGTGAGATAACCACGACCTCGGACAATTCCATGGAATACTGTTCTCACTTCAGTGGCTCTGCGAATAAAGGCGACCTGCTGCAACATGTTCAACATGTTAGGTTTGGAGTGATATCAGAATAAGAAAAAAAGGTCATTTTGTGTGAGCCACCACGGAAAGACGAATGCAGATAATCATCGACTCACCATGGTTGCAGGATTAGAATTACTCTAGCTGACAAGGGAGGCTTGAATCCTTCATTATTTTAACCAAACATAAATAACACTTCCGCAGATTATCCAGGAACTAGGTCGTGTATAAACCACTAACCATTAGGCGGTAGGTGCTATTTTTAAATAACCACTGAAGTTTCTAGAATAGTTTGTCAGTGGTGTGATCTACAACCATAAACGAGCTGATCCCAGTGTGTGGAGCTCACTTTATCAGACAGACTTGGCAAAATAAGGTTCCTTGTGCCCTCTGAAAGAAAGTGAGGAACGACCTGAATGCTTGGGGCCACTCATCCATAAAAACTGTCAATTGCTTATGAAGTTGTATGGCACCTGCAATATACAGAGCATCTTACCTGGTTGTGCAATGTGAAAAACAATCAATTCAATCTGTCTAGATTAACTCTTCGTATCGCACGAGCTTGTTTCGCTGAATTTCAGACGAGTGACAGCGCCTCCCCAGCCCTTCACTTTTCGGACAACACAATCACGAACAAGCATTGGGAGCACCGTTTCCAGCCCTTGTGGCAGTAGACAGTGAAAGCCGGTAGTCCGAAGTGTACTGTTTAATGTACACTAGCGAGGTGAATCTAAACTATAACTCGAGTACCTACAGGTTCCCTTGTCACATGCGATGTTTATAGGATTAGTGACCTGGCGGATTTCAATGTTGGCTTGCAACGCGGAAGTTTGGCAGTTCGATTCCTCTTTCGGGCTATCTCTATCAGATCATCCCGAACAAGGACGAGACCGGTCGAGAATTGTGGGCATTGATGGTGACTATCAACACTACTGTAACCACCGACAATGATTCCGTCCGATGCAGTTGAAGTGATCCTACAGTGTAGTTCAGGGATAAGCAACATAGGAACCGCCAAGGAACCTGGCCCACCAACCTGTTTTATAAATTTGCGCTCAAATACAGGTTGTCCTGTCCACGTGCCGATAGTGTCTCTGGGAAATATTTCCGTGGTAGATTGGATAACACTCGTTTGATTAACCACCACTTGATTCGTCACAAATGCCAATCCATATTCTGAGGCCTTCTAAATAAGGGCTTTTCAACTGATACAACACTCACGCGTGGAAGCGCGGTTTTTCATCCTCAGCCATACATTCCCGATATGTGAATGACACAATCACCAAAACCAAAGTACGCTTTCTGGTGCTCACCAAATGGATTAGCTGACTAAACAAATAATGCTGTTCAGTTGAGAAAAGTCTGGATTCGGCCAAAATCGAACTAGCGACAGAAAATATACTTTCAAATGCGGCAAGTACTCTGCTAGCTGAACTAAGAAGCCATGTCCGAAGCTCAAATATGTCATATTTAGACTCTGTCGAGTAAGCCACATAACGGAAATAACTTACGCTTAATTCGGTTAGTCGGAGTACATCCATTCGTGCTGATCCATAGGTTATTCTGATTGTCTCATGCGGTCGTAAAGGCTAACACGATACGGATTTATTGCAGCTAAGGGGTTCTATCTACTGAAAGTTAACGACCTGATATTACTAGAATTTCACAGGATCAGTACACAATAGGTTTGTTCACTATAACAAATAATACTTAATTTTCGGCGACACAAACGTGTGTGATTTACTGTCCTCAAGTATGACATACCTAAATAGCAAGCTACAAACCTTAGTGAGATCACCTAGGTGGATTTCTGAATCTGGCATTATCCCAATTCTGCTTGTCAGTGGGATAACTGCAAATAAGAATTAACATTAAGCTCGAATGTCTTCAACGTTGCCTCACAATCTGAATGCCAGTTAAAAATAGACTTCGCAAAGAGTTCGTTGTAGTATTAATAAACAGATTGGGAATAACACAACGTTTCGAGCAAGTTGTAATACTCTACGTTTCAACCACCTCGGGTGGCCTTCCTCAGGAGTGTTGTAATCGAAATCACGTAGAGTTACAACTTGCTCGAAACGTTGTGTTATTCCCAATCTGTTTATCAGTAACATGTTAAACACGACTTCCAAACTATTCAACTTCATTCGTACTACATTTGGTGCGGATATCTTACAAGTGATTAGCTGTAGTATATTTAAGGACTGTGTTCATTGGACACCGGTGGATATTGCCCACCGTGCAATCACTGGTTTGCTGTCCGGCCCTCGTTCAGGATAAGGTTGCTAACCTCTGCCGATGTCTATCTATTATGAAAGCATTTTGGAGTGCGCTTATTGAAACAGCTTGACGTTAACTTGTGATTGCGCTTATTGAAACAGCTTGACGTTAACTTGTGAAGTCGAATGGTCATTGCCAAACCAGTTCCATTCTGTACACCCTCAGGCGAAGTCAACAAGGTCGCTCACCCCACGCTGTTTCTGGTGTGACACTAGCAAAACATTCGGGATTCCCTACACTTAATTAGAGCTGTGAATTCAGGAAAAAGGGCTGGCAACATGCGAAGATGGACGAAACTATTATACTACTCAAGAGTAGCGTGGTTGATAAATGAATTGAGAATAACACGAGGTTACGACCAAGCTGTAACACTCTACGTCTAGACCACCTCAGATGACCTTCCTCAACAGTGTTACAATCGAACTCACATTAACAAATGAACAGAGGTCACGTGGGATTTGGCGTGGTTAGGTCAACCTGCGCTGCATCTGAACTGACTGGTCTATTTACACGCCCATTAAATGATGGTGAGACTGACGTGGGTAAGACGCGTCTGTCTGGTGTTGTCTATACATCCACGCCACAATGCAGACCGGGGCTTGCTATCACTGCGGTTAATACAAGCGTGTTGATTGCAAGTGGTAAGAGCTTCAGCAAAGCATCGCTCCGCATGGGGAGGCCGATAATTGTGAATCACTCAAGCTTGATCAAAACCTACGTTGTAATTCTCTGATGGTACATGTATTGCGATCACCAAATCTTTCTCTAGCTTCTGGAGTTGATGTGCCTGTTTAGGAGGGAACCTCATGTGTCTCTTTTGTTCGGCAACACACACTTTCAGTAGTCTGTTTGTATCACCAGTGTTGCCGGCATTGCAATCACCGGATTTGATTTCGTAAATGCAGTCTGTCTGGTCACCCATAGAAAGTGGATCCTTAGGATGCATTACCAGTCGTTTTAAGGTAATGTCTAACTGAAATACAGTCCGGATAGCGTACTCAAAGAGAATGGAGCAAATTGTACACATGTTTGTTCATGATGCGACATTTGCACAGTAGAATTGAAAGTTCCGACCGTTTTGTTCTCTGTAGTTGACGTGAGATTAATTGTGTTCTCAACAACTACTTTTGGATATTGATTAGCATCTAGCATTTCTTTAATGTGAGAAATTTTTGTTGTTTCAAAGAGTTCAGTGGTGCAGATGTTATTAGCCCTAATGACAAGTGATCTGATGACTGCTCTTTTCATATCGACTGGATGCGACTAGTTGAAGTTGAGACACCCACCAGAATGGGTTAGTTTGTGGTTCACAGAAACCCGAAGTCTCTGTTTTTCGTCAACTTTGACTACGCAGTCTAGAAATTTATGTGAGCGCTCATCAGTTCCAGGTTCCAATGTAAATACGATGCAGTTGCGTTTTGAGTTAAGAAACTGTATGAATTGGTCGCGAGCAGTTTATTTCATGATTTCGGAAGTGTCATGTACACACCGCCACCAAATTCGTGTAGGGAGAATGAATTCACTCACCGCTTGTGTTTCCAAATAGCCGAAGAAAAGATTGGCTATTGCTGGTGTAATATGGGAACCCATGGTTACACCATCGGTTTGTTTGTGCATTTTTAATTGAGTGTGAACAAGGTTGAGTACAAACAAAGTTGGAGGCCACATACAACTTCGGAAGGTGATAAATTAGTACGTGTACCAACAGTCATGACGTTTTAATAAATCTTAAGCGACATAAATGCTTTTTTCACCGGTAAAATGGTGTGAAGAGTGGTCACGTTGAAACCAAGAAAGCCGTTATCACTACCCAATGTCACATGTTCGAGTCTGTCAACAAAACCAAAAGAATTGGTTACAACAAATAATTACAACACTCCCGATGAAGGCCACCCGAGGTGGTTGAGACGTAGAGTATTACAACTTGCTCGTAACGTTGTACTATTCTCAATCTTTTTATCATTAACATGTTAAATACGATGCCCAAACTGTTCAACCTAATTCGTACTAAATTTGGTGCAGATATTTTAAAAACCAAAAGAATCTTTAACGATGCTCACCAGCTTGTTCTGCAACGGTTTGCTTATGCGGCTGATGAACGTGGCCAATTTGTAGGTTGGGCTGGTGGTATGGTTAATAATAGGTCCCATGAGTCTTCCCGTTTTATGCACTTCCGAAAGGCTAGGGGAACGCGGGGAACGGTCACCCTCAGGATTGAGCATGAACCAAGTAAACCGACCAAGTTTTCCTTTGATGCCCCACCGAAATTTCCTGGTCTGCGTTTTGATTCCATTAAGTGGCTGGAACGTAGAGTAGTATAACTTGTTGGTAACTTTGTGTTATTCACAACTCACTTGTCAGTAATATATTAGAAACGGCACCCAATCTGTTTGACTACACTTTCACTAAATTAATTGCGGATATCTTACAGTAGTGTAGCCTGTTCATGATTCGGGTGCAACTCAAATGTGAAAGCTTGAATTCAAACTAGCGGCGGAAACAATATTTCTGAACACCGCAAGCGCTCTATCAGCTGCATTACAAAGCCGAACCGGAGGTGCAGAACTTCCTTTCTTTGTCCTGGCTATTTACGTAATCCCAGGTGCCATGAATTTCAATAAATGATCCGTGAGATTGACTGTCTAAATAGGAGTTGGCAAAGCCGTCATGGCTGGTAGTCAACCCACTAAATCATTTGGTGGATTCCATATTATACAACAGGTTTGACGAATGACTATGTCCAAATGTATGTCATGAGCCCCAGGCGTTGCTTCATAGCCCTGTTGGTGCAACCCTCGCCGCATATGGGCATGCTGCTTCCGTCGCTGTACCGAATTCAGCTGAGTCCCAGCGTTCTGGTGACTGCGTTCTATCTAAACGAGCACTACAGTTAAGCTTTTAGTGAAAGCAGCAAAATTCTCAAACATCTGAGCAAGTTAAACTTCCTGGGAAAATTCTGTAGAGAGGTCACACTTGAGTATCTCAACCAACAACCGAAATTTCACTGTCTAGTCAGCGGCAACTTATTTGGTCCAAGTCTTCGGTTTTAACGCAGACACAATGCCGAATTTTTGCATGTGGTGGTTATCAACCAATTTTTCATAAAACCTGTCCGAAAAAACACACTGAATTAAGTGTGCCAGTTTTGTTTGGCATTTGGTAGGCAGTACATCTTTCATATGTTCACTATGGCCTATATTTCTTGTTTGATGAACAGTCGGTGTTCTTCAGGCGAACATCATTGGACAGATAAATTTGCCCAGATGAACTAGTCTGTTGTTTTATCAGACACTGTAAAAAGCAGTGAAACCACATTCATTTGCTGTCAGAACCCAGTCTGCTGAATAAGCAGACACAATTTGTTAGAATATAGTTTTTTGATAGCACAATAATGCGTATTGTCATTGTCTGGTCTGCATCGTGAAAGAAACACTCCATAGTCAAGGATAACATTTGTTATTACACAAAGTGTACATATGCCATCAACACATACGACTATATAAGGGGGACGAACTAAATTCTGTCCTATTGTAGCGTCATCTACGAAATGTGTTTGTTATTACTTTTGAAATGAAGTACGCTTCCTCTTCTGAGCGCATCGCTTATGGTTAGAATTGTATGTGATTATTCGAAAGAATTAGAAGCAAGCTTATGTCCTAATTTGCGTTCACATTTCTACATCGACTTTTGAGTTAATGTCGATCATTTATTCAAAGAAAACAACAGTTTTAACGGTTAAATGTCGTCGGAAAAGGCGGAGAGGGTTCATGTCCGGTATACTTCTTAAGGTCCGAGTAACGTATGCATTTGCTATGAACAATAAACGAACACACTGCACGTACTTTTAACACATTAACTGACCTATTAACCCAATCACATTTGGGATAAACAGTAAAAATTAATTAGAAAAACGAGCGATGAAAGATGAAATAGCACTTGGTATTTACATTCGTTTTAATCATGAGGGCTTTCTCAATAACATAAAGGCGTAGATACAATTTCGATAATTAGTACATTGTGGATTGTTCCAGTAAATGAACAATTAGAATTCAAATATGCTCCCGATTCAATTAGTGGTTCCTTATGAGATAGTTGTTTGTCAGTCTGAATAACGCAATGGATTTGAATGAAAAATGTTTCCATTTGCTTCAAATGAATTCACAAAACTACGGCCTCGGTAACGTTCCACTGGATGAGCAACTTAATAGAGCGCACACCTGAAGTAGTTCTGGGATGACTCCGGATAACTGAATGTTTCTAGCTGTCCATTATCTTCAAAGCCTATTGTCACGACTGCTTAACAGATGATTAGTAGACCGTACCACATTCTGCTGTGAAATCACTCTCCCTCAAAATTATTAAACTGGAAATTGGACAGACTCTAATCAACTAACGAACAAGTGTTACTTATGTGTAACCAGCAAAACGTTTCCGTCACAATTGTTTGGCGTTGCACACTAGAAATGCGTAGCCAGCTGATCTCGCTTCCTTTCTATCGTGGCCGGAATCAAATCGAGTGGAACACATCGACTGTATTTGATGTTGACTGCGACTGCAACACTGCTCACAATTTTTACTAACCAAACGCAAACAAGTTCAACGAGAGTGTACAAAAAATCACGTCTTGTAAATTGTTTCCTTCTAGCCATCACCGCGTTAAAAAGTAAACGGATTGAAAAAAAGAGGTTTTTAACGATCTGCTGTTGAATATGTTGATTCAATTTCGATTGTATGATTAGCTGCAAACTGATGGAATTATTTGAAAATTAACGAATCATTCTAATGTAATTAGTCCGTTAATTCTTACGCTAGGAACCACAGGAAGTACTACGGTAAATCATTTGCAGGCCCTCATCACTCAGAAATAGAGGTTGAGGAGTTAAATTCTAATTTCCACGTATCTGGGTGCATGACGGAGTTTCATCATAGATTAATGTACAGTGATCCCAATCATTGGTTGGCATTGCTTCACGAGCCAGACAATGCGAAATGTGAACACATGACAGAACTTGTGTATAAATTTGGTTATGTGGTGCGGCTGGACAATAAGTACGATGAGTTCTGAGGAGAGCATTGTGGAAATCACACAATTCGATTCCCATTTATTTCTGGAATTGGGCCGCGCACATGTGTATCCAAGTTTGTTAAGTGATCTAATTATTAGGCAGTTACAAATGAGGGCGCGACGCTGTGTGGTCTCCGACAGAATATGAAAAGTGAAAAGTCATACGTTCTATGTGCTTACTGGAAATTTTCGACTTCACACGACAACATGCGATTAACGCATTCAACATGTCTTGAGAGATGAAAATTTCCACTACCTATCCGCCTGCATTTTGTTTGCAATGTTTGACTTGTTTCAAGCTGAGTATAGTTTTAGCGACCTGCGTTAATCACTGCAAATGTGAAGCAGTGCGTCCAGATGAACTGTTATATGAACCACGCATTTATTGGTTGCAATAATTTTAGATCATCGACCGAAACATATTCTTTCTGGTGTTCACAAACAGTGAAGATCGGTCGTAGATTGTTGCCGTTAATTGCACTGTATCGTTCATGAGATAATAATGAGCTGCCCAGTAGGCTTATCCTATAGGACAACTTGACACTTCTGATTCTCCAGGTCTACTCAAGGTGTGCCCGTTCCTTAAACGTTTTGATGAACGATACTGTTAGAGTGATACTTGGAACTGCAAAGTTGTTTACATCACTCTATAGACTTTTGAAAGTAAAACCTAGCAATCCTCACAAAATCAATCTGTAATCGGATAAATGATCGCTATGACCAGATCAACTATTCCAATCACTCAAGACCTGCGACGATGCGAATGCCCGTAAAACTCGCTGGCCAACTATGGGGCAACATGAAAACACGCGGAAACAAAGTCCTTCCAAATAAGGGGTTCTAGCAACAGTCCTGTAAAATGAAACAACAAAACCAACCATGAACCAAAGGTCTAGTAAGACATGCACACGAATTATACAAACGACAACTAAGACGACGCTAACACTCTGTTACGGAATTCAAATTCAAACCGTTCGCGCTTGTTGATCTCGACTGCGCATTAAACCGGCTCGGTTTTTCAAACGCTCTTGATGTTACTATTGCACACGAGAGTTCGAACAGCAGACTTTTGATAATTTAAACAAAACAGTAGAAGGGAAACAGTAGATGGTCGCGTTTTGCACTGGCTTACCAGTAGCAAATTTAATTGAACGTCCACACTACATACGGTGGTGGGTTACGAACAAGGGTGCTAACAAAAGACATTCAGACAACTGAAATGAATGACATCAACTGCAACTTAGGCCCACGGCAGCGTGAGGCTGCCGTACCTAATCCCAGGCCAGTACACAATACCTCGTGTAGCTGTTTTTAAAATTTCTGTCAGCATATCACTCTTAACGATGAAGTCAGTCTTAAAGTCTTAAAAATACGCGGTCACGCAGGGCAATATTCTTCTCAGTTTTTCAATATTTCTATTTTTGGTATTCTGGCTATTAACATTTCTTCACAAAGGTTACTTTTTTGGCGGTAAAAATGTCAAACGGATTCAAAGTAGTGTGGGGATTTTCGGGTTATGTTGACTATACCTAAATGAGTTCACTAATGAGGGTTTGAAACGTCAAGGAAAGTTTCTGATAAAGGCCTTTGGAGGAATGGCCTATCCAGAAATGATACTGGCCATTCACATTAAATGGGAACAATCAAAAGCACTCTTCTGTTAAGCGGTACTCTCTGAAGTTGCTGTAGTACACGAAGACTGAAATAAAATTGAAATGTCAGTCACTATGTTACGAAACAACGCTGACTCAATTCGTGTTGACTTCGGAGCATTTATGACATTTCCAGTACAACCTGCTTTTTATGTAGACAACGGAATCTACGAAACGTACTGGTGTGTGGCAGTATATTGGACATATGTCCTTACATTACGATCTCAAACTGTTTACTGTCGAAACTGCTACTCACAGAAGTCCTCTGGGTTTTTTCCGTCGAGGTGAATCACTCAGGTTCTAAACAGCTAAGCATGATACAGGATATCCTTTCTAGCGATGCCTATCCTGAGAAATTCATTGTCAAAACCATGCAAGAGAGACCAGTGCAAGCCCCGGTTAACACAGTTGATAAGAAAAAAAGTATATAACCTTGCCTTTCAAAGGTCATGCAGCAGCCTGGCTGACAACACGCCAAATAACTGATGCGATTGGCAGTGCCTACTATGCTACAAATCCTGTCGTAACGTTCCACTCAAAACAGACGGTACCACTTAATATGAAAGATAATACGCCTAACAGTGAAGCCTCATTTTTGATATATTCATTTGACTGTTCCTGTGGTTCAGCATATATTGATCATGCCATATATTGGTCACACCAGTAGGCGTTTACCGGAAAGAATTCGTGAACGTTGCCCGGCGTGGCTTTGCTCCCGAATAACAAAGAACATTGACTCATTGACTCATTGACTCCATTCTGGCCCACCTAGTTGACTGTGACTAACACACATACACGGATAGAGCGTTTCACATTGTCTACCGTGCCCCGACCGCCGCATCACGAAAGATCAAGTGGCACATCCTGTCTATAGCCGAGGCGGTCGCAATCCGATTACGTCAACCGGATTTGTGTGTTCAAAAACAGTTCGTTCACACTCTGAGATTATCGTGGTCAAACACGTACACTCAGCTCATGAGGTACTTCGATCCCGCCCCCCAACCCACCTCAATTAACAGTGACTTCCTAAAACCTTGTCAGCATAACCACAACCGGGTCGTGTTTGTGTTCTACCCAACTGCCTCACCCTCGTACCATTTTCTATCAATGACTTCCGTTGTTGCTACTAGATTTGATATATAATTGTACCAGCCAAATATGAGAATTCATCGGAAACAGTTCTGTTCACTGAAACCAAAGTTGCTTCACAAGGTTCCTATCAGTTATATTGAATAAAAGTATTGCAACTAATAAATACCGAGATGCAAGGGAAGAATGATGCAACAGCAAAGGTAACGGATTAGGTGAACCATCGGTCTCACTGTGGCACATTATGCAATGCCGCACACATTGGGATTTTAACCGTCAGAACAAATAATCCACTTGTAATAAGTAGTCTACTGAAATGGGATTCAATTGAAAGTGATAAAAAGGTTTGCAATGGAAAGTTGGATACCAACAACAGCTGGATGTGCAAATTTTGTCGACGGTAAGATATCAGTTAACGTTCGTCTTCGAAGATGTTTGTTACTGTTTCGCACTGTGGCCGTTGAATAAGTTGTGAACTCGACAGTAAGCCACTGATGTTTAGGAAATCAGAGCGCAAAGCATGGGTACTGAGCGTAAACTAGTATGTAGGCAATCTGCTCAGTAGGCGTACACTAAGGATATTAGATCCGTGAACGTGTTGGAATCAAACCAATCATAGTCGCGACGTATCACGCGAGCGTTAGTAGCCAATCAGATTCGAGGTGAACGTTCTGGCCTTGCACAGGACGTACAAACACACAACCGTCACTCATCGGAAAATATTTTCAGCTGGTATAACAACGCATTGTTTTATGGAGCTTCGATGAACAAGAAAGTTTTACAAATGAGAAGCGGTAGCAACAAACAATCAGCCCCAAACTGTTTGCGTACATTGAGGCTTGCAACCTTCAGCTGAGCTAACCACTTTCAAGTGCAGTTTCTACAACACTATGATGCAATTCACCTATCAACCGAAAACCAGGATCACTAGCGAAATTTGGTTTAATCTGTTTGTGGGCTGCTCCAGAACACAACATATTTGTGTTGCTGCTAATCTATAACTTTCACACAAATAGGTCCAATGGAAACGTGCATATTATTATGATTATATTCCACTAAATCACCTAGATGAGTATTCCATCCTAAACACCGAATACTTTCACCTCTCACCTTCATTTATCACACAGCATCTTTCGCCGTTCTTCACCACGGTTTTCTACTGGCCGAGCGACCCTACGAGAATGTTGTAACAGGTTCATGCATGGTTATTCGTCAGAGTGGGAAATTCATACTACTGAATTTCACCAGTGTTAATTTTTGAAGCCACTTTTTGTGTAGACTGAAATCAACATCGAATTTGGATATTCTCTCGTCTACAACACCGTAGCTGGATATCGGGGACAAAACATTACAGACTGTGATGAATGAATACCAGCAAATGCTAAATGTCAGAAAGAACATAATACCGACAGAAAACATCCACAGCAGAGAACCGAACATTAACATTTGTACGTTCAATACATGTGTGCGTATTCAACCAGCCGAATTCCCAGTATGACGTCCAAATGCGTGTTTTTGTTTCACATTATGGCTATTTGTACGAGTATACATACTCCGAAGCCATGTATGTCAGAGACGAAGAAATTATGCACATACAGTTGATCGACGTGGAGGAAAACCTTCACCTACAGCTCAGATGTTTGGTTACAATATGTAGACATCTTAATGTTGGATGTTTGAATAGAGACGTAGCTATATATTTTTAGTAGTTAGACCCCTCCGGTTCGTGATTATGTGGCGGTTAAGCACCAGTGTGAACCACTGATGTATTGCTGTCTATGGTGGAGTTGATGATGATGATGATGATGGTGTTTTCATCTTGGCATTTTTAGCAACTTGTGGAGATGCCCAGCTGTTAGGATTGTCATTTGGTGTTCAGGCCAGGGAAAGTAGGTTGACATTTGCCTGAATGAAACGCATGTTGGACATATCTCCAGGAAAACGTAACCGCTGACACCGACTGAATTGTGCAGAAACCAGGTATGCGGCAGGAAACGTTTGGAAACTTAACATTCACTTTCAACGTCGGCTTGTCAACGATTTCCAAATCAATGATTTACTTTTTACTGGCACCTATTGCATTATTGAAGAGTTAAGCTTAATTCTATTGAATGCATTCAAGATTGGTAAGATTGAGCTAAGCAGTACGCTGTAAAATTCACTAGGTAATCAAATACCTCCGGTTGTGACCTCGCTCTCAGAAAGCAGCGTAATTAGTAGACAGAGGTTTGAATTACAAAAAAACTGGAGTAAAACGTTTTCACATCCTTCCTAGTCAAACTACACTGGCAAAGGTAGTCTTAAGCTTGTGGTCAGTTGCCTGAGCATTTTCTTCTCCCAAAGCAACGGCGCGCGTGTGTGGTTGCTTTTTTACTTAATTTTGAGGCAATCCAACATAAACGAATGGGAGTAATCAGCCCGACAAAGCATCTGGTCCGGAGGACTTCACCAACAAAATAAACAGAAGCATACGACTCGCCGTGACTACATAGTTGCCATTTAGCTTGTGTAGGGGCTGACTATTATCTAGTGTTCGCTTCCGAGGGTCTGTAATATGATTAACATTTGGCAGTCTTCCATAAGGTAGCCTTTTAAGTAGCACGTCTAGGAAGAAACAGTTGACACATGCGGTGAACGCTTTTGAGCCATTCACACACATGAGACGTTTTGGTAACACAGTCACCAACCACTAAATATAGCGTATAGTCTGGCTATTTCTCAGCAAACCGTGGATAACACCGTGATATTCGGATTGAGGGACTTTGAATAGGTCTTACAATCGTACTTGAATTGAAACCTCTCACGCAAGTAATAAGAAGGAAACCTGGTACTGGTAGCAGTAAACAATTGTTATTCATGAATTGAGACGCCGAATTTATGGATGTATAAAAATGTTAAAGGAATCAAAACCTGTTATTAGCTGTTCGTACTAACATACGCAAATTCTCAAACTGTAAGTTAATCGGTGCCATACGGAATAAACAAATTGGAGAATAACGAAAGGCATGACTTTGAGAATGTCCATTCAATCCTGATAGGGTATCTTTGGCGCGACATTTGGACTGGCCCCCTATCAGTCCTTCTGTTGTGTCGTGGTTTAGATAAACGGTGAATCGAGTAGATTTTCACCACAGTCACGATCCCTGATTCAACTTGTGTACTGACTCACTCGAACAACAGGATCGTTGTTGGTGTTAAGCCTCATGACTATCGATCACATTTAAATTGTGTTTAGGCACATCGGCGAAACCGATTTCTGCCAGGAGCCCACGTGTTTCCTCTTCACACAAAATGTTTGATGTGTCGGTAGAGTTATTTATCAGAATGGTCATAGGAAAACCTAGAAACTGCAAACTACTGGAGTATGTTTGCTTCTGAAGTACACCTGTGGTTTGATTAGTTTCGTGTTTGACTATTCATTTCAATAAGGTTGTGCACAATGTGCGTGCTGTTTGGGCAACATGAAATCATTTATCCACCAAAAATTCTCTGAGACCGTGATCACCAACTGGTCAGCCTTCATTCATACCGGTTTGCTTTTAACTCGATGCGGCCCACATTTAAAAACCGCCTTTCTGAGTGGACACAAATTCCCTGATTACCTACTAATGCAGCCAAGTATGCTTCATTCATGCTCATTTCAACCAAAATAGACGAGGATTTTGTTACACACACAAGTGAATTTAAAGAGTCGCACTGAAGAATTTTCACATCCTGCAATGAGTACATGTCTATGCCGTTAATGTTTAGCTCAACTAAAAGTATACCTGTTCACACTGTTGTAGACCACGATTTGGTTAGTATACAGTGTTTCGATTTTTTGAACTACAATCATGTGAAAATCCGACCCAACCCAATTCCCCTAAATATTCACCTCTCTGCATTCAACCTCCCCTGTTTCTGGACGTTAATTGGACCTTGACGTGGGCGATTTTGTTTTGTCACGTCAATTTGATGGTTGTGCGAATAACCAGTTGTCGGTCGTTGTGCTTTACTTGAGTGGTGCGTGCACCCCATTTTTGGAGCTCGGCTCATCCCCATTGTTTTGAACCTGTTGACTGCTCGGAAAAGCTCTTTTGGCCCGTTCAGCAGCAAATTGTAACCCATTCCCTGAAACCGATCTGTCGATCAAAACTGTTGACTAATGTGGCATTACGATCCAATCTTGTTTTGAATATTTGGGATCATTGGTTTATCGCTACGCGTCGCTCAACGTCTTCGTGGAAGATCGTAAATAAATTATTAAATATTAGTACCCAACGTAAGGAATCTTGGGTGTGCAGGTGTTTATCTCGACCCATATCAGAGCGGGAAATTGTATCAACTTAATGGACGCAAAGGTAAACTGACCATGAGTAACAGATGTCCGATGCTGGCAACTTGTGTCATAATTCAGGACGCTGTTTTCCAGCATCGTGTGTCAGTAAGGTAACCCGCAGTCCAACGTAGCACTGGTCGCATAAAGTTGATTGCTGGCTCTCACGTTTACTAGACACGAATCAACAATCTACTTACATATCTGGTGCGAATATGTCAGGTTTGTTTAATACCAGTGAAAATAAAGGTTCAGTCTGCATTATACTCTCAGTCTAATGTGAAAAAATCATAGGCCCCAGTTTATTTCGATTTTGCTGACCCATAGGATGAATTGTTATCTTCGTTATCAGTCGATACAAAAGTAAGAGGGCCGGAATGTATCCCCGTAAGATTTGTGACAACATCGATCACGTAGGCTCATCTCCAAAGACCGTAATGTTATTCTAGTGTTTTGAGACCACTTGGTGATCAACAGTGCACCACCGTTCAATTTAAACAGTATATACAAGGTTTGCATCAGCTACGGCACTTACAGTGTATTTTTCGTTTACAGTTCAACAACCAAATGCAAAGATTCACGAAGACTTATAAGACGCTGTTGCAGATACTGATTTGGGAGCAGTCCGTAAAGGAAATTGAAACCTAATCCTCAGTATGTGTTGTCTGACAGCTCATCCACTGACAACGAAATAGCAACCATAAATCAGGGGCTTTCTTGGAGCAGTAGTAAGAAACCGGTTTGAAGCAATGTAATCAGATTCGATGACCAACCGGCGCGGTCAAAACAATGGACAAGCGTGACGTAACAGACCAATCAAGCCATCGCCAACTGACTGATCAGTGACCTCGCTTCTTTGTAATATATCTTATCGATATCTTGATCTAACTGTAGTAACTCCTTATATAATTGTACCGGCCTGAAAATGAATTATCGAAAGCATATGTTTGCCTATATGTCTTTATTCTCATTATCGTAATGGGCATATCTGAAACGATCAGATTCCCTTCCAACAATGAGAAATGAGTTGACTGAGATGGAACCCCAAAAGCACAATGGTGCACGCTCAAGTTGACCGCAATAGAGAGATGCAGTTCATAAGCTATATATATATATATATGTCAAATCAGGGAAGTTTGGTCCCACTATCACTAATAAATAATGAAGTTAACCTTAGTCACTTGAGTCTGCGGGATGCTTGGAGCGGTAATTACCAAAAGGCCAAACGTTTACCATTGGTCGCAATTATGAAGGATATAATTATATACTGTCACACTCGCAATCGGCACTAACAGAACCCCCACACAGTGGTAGTGAACTTATCAAATATTACCGTGCTCAATACTTGTTGGGTTACACGATTTTCAATCTCAGTCGTTTATTTTCAAAAGGCTGAATGTTTCAACCCAGAGTAGTCGATGCACTTTTGTCCATTGTCTCGGTTACGCTTGTGGTTAACCGTTGGCTAACCGTTGGTCACTGTGCCCCAATNCGGACAAGAGACAGTCGACATCAATAATGCTTATTCAGTGGCGAATCTACTCCTACGACCTGTCCCGTCGATAAAGGAGGAATCCCAAAGATGGTCACACCTGAAAGATCGTCCGTTCAACGAGATTCCCGACGCTAAGGTGACCATCTTTATCGGATGTGACGTGCCTGAAGCTCACTGTGTTATTGATCAGAAACTCGGAAGGCGCGGGCAACCCTACGCAGTCAGATTATTACTTGGTTGGGTTATTAGTATCCCTCTCCAAAGAAAGCCGAGTGGTTGTAAGATATCCGCACCAAATGTAGTACGAATGAAGTTGAATAGTTTGGGCGTCGTGTTTAACATGTTACTGATATACAGATTGGGAATAACACAACGTTTCGAGCAAGTTGTAATACTCAACGTTTCAACCACCTCGGGTGGCCTTCCTCAGGAGTGTTGTAATCGAAGGTGATTTCGATTACAACACTCCTGAGGAAGGCCACCCGAGGTGGTTGAAACGTTGAGTATTACAACTTGCTCGAAACGTTGTGTTATTCCCAATCTGTATATCAGTAACATGTTAAACACGACGCCCAAACTATTCAACTTCATTCGTACTACATTTGGTGCGGATATCTTAC
>QNGE01002384.1:81860-104802 GCA_008508345.1 Paragonimus westermani
TGGCATTATCGCCCAATGATATATTGCTCCTGCGAGATAATCAAGGAATTTGCCCTGATCAGACGACGTTACAATTGTTTAAGCACAGATGGAAGCAAGCCAATTATCTGGCTGGACTCTTTTGGAGTCGCTGGACGAAACAGTACCTCCCCACCCTGCAAGCACGACAGAAGTGGATACGTAAAGAACGCAATTTCCGTCCGGGAGACGTCGTATTGATAACTACAGAACCCCTACCAAGAAATACATGGCCTTTAGGTGTGGTAGTTAATTGTGATGTTGACAAGGACGGTTTAGTGCGGACTGCCTTGGTGAGGACTAAGTCCGGTGTAGTAAGGCGAGATATCAGACGTCTGTGCCTTTTGGAGGAAGGAGTGACGTAGGTAGTATGAGTGCAGCCGACACCTAGTCCGCATTGAGAGTGCAAGGTGTGAGTCATGGAGAACGGCTTGTGCCTAAACACGCTCTTTAATGTCGGACATTCAAGGAGCTCAATAAGTGGGAGTCATGGTGAAGAGCTTTCATTGCATAATAGTTCCTTAGAATTGGTGTCACGCATTGAACCTGATAAATGTTGGGTCCGAGGTCTTTCGACTCGGTGACTAGTTACGTTGGGAACCAGAGCTGAGTGGAACCGCCATTCTGCGAGCGAACTTCGGTCATGTTCGGATTTTGTGATTTTGTGAAAATCCGACCCAACCCAATTCCCCTAAATATTCACCTCTCTGCATTCAACCTCCCCTGTTTCTGGACGTTAATTGGACCTTGACGTGGGCGATTTTGTTTTGTCACGTCAATTTGATGGTTGTGCGAATAACCAGTTGTCGGTCGTTGTGCTTTACTTGAGTGGTGCGTGCACCCCATTTTTGGAGCTCGGCTCATCCCCATTGTTTTGAACCTGTTGACTGCTCGGAAAAGCTCTTTTGGCCCGTTCAGCAGCAAATTGTAACCCATTCCCTGAAACCGATCTGTCGATCAAAACTGTTGACTAATGTGGCATTACGATCCAATCTTGTTTTGAATATTTGGGATCATTGGTTTATCGCTACGCGTCGCTCAACGTCTTCGTGGAAGATCGTAAATAAATTATTAAATATTAGTACCCAACGTAAGGAATCTTGGGTGTGCAGGTGTTTATCTCGACCCATATCAGAGCGGGAAATTGTATCAACTTAATGGCCGCAAAGGTAAACTGACCATGAGTAACAGATGTCCGATGCTGGCAACTTGTGTCATAATTCAGGACGCTGTTTTCCAGCATCGTGTGTCAGTAAGGTAACCCGCAGTCCAACGTAGCACTGGTCGCATAAAGTTGATTGCTGGCTCTCACGTTTACTAGACACGAATCAACAATCTACTTACATATCTGGTGCGAATATGTCAGGTTTGTTTAATACCAGTGAAAATAAAGGTTCAGTCTGCATTATACTCTCAGTCTAATGTGAAAAAATCATAGGCCCCAGTTTATTTCGATTTTGCTGACCCATAGGATGAATTGTTATCTTCGTTATCAGTCGATACAAAAGTAAGAGGGCCGGAATGTATCCCCGTAAGATTTGTGACAACATCGATCACGTAGGCTCATCTCCAAAGACCGTAATGTTATTCTAGTGTTTTGAGACCACTTGGTGATCAACAGTGCACCACCGTTCAATTTAAACAGTATATACAAGGTTTGCATCAGCTACGACACTTACAGTGTATTTTTCGTTTACAGTTCAACAACCAAATGCAAAGATTCACGAAGACTTATAAGACGCTGTTGCAGATACTGATTTGGGAGCAGTCCGTAAAGGAAATTGAAACCTAATCCTCAGTATGTGTTGTCTGACAGCTCATCCACTGACAACGAAGTAGCAACCATAAATCAGGGGCTTTCTTGGAGCAGTAGTAAGAAACCGGTTTGAAGCAATGTAATCAGATTCGATGACCAACCGGCGCGGTCAAAACAATGGACAAGCGTGACGTAACAGACCAATCAAGCCATCGCCAACTGACTGATCAGTGACCTCGCTTCTTTGTAATATATCTTATCGATATCTTGATCTAACTGTAGTAACTCCTTATATAATTGTACCGGCCTGAAAATGAATTATCGAAAGCATATGTTTGCCTATATGTCTTTATTCTCATTATCGTAATGGGCATATCTGAAACGATCAGATTCCCTTCCAACAATGAGAAATGAGTTGACTGAGATGGAACCCCAAAAGCACAATGGTGTACGCTCAAGTTGACCGCAATAGAGAGATGCAGTTCATAAGCTATATATATATATGTCAAATCAGGGAAGTTTGGTTCCACTATCACTAATAAATAATGAAGTTAACCTTAGTCACTTGAGTCTGCGGGATGCTTGGAGCGGTAATTACCAAAAGGCCAAACGTTTACCATTGGTCGCAATTATGAAGGATATAATTATATACTGTCACACTCGCAATCGGCACTAACAGAACCCCCACACAGTGGTAGTGAACTTATCAAATATTACCGTGCTCAATACTTGTTGGGTTACACGATTTTCAATCTCAGTCGTTTATTTTCAAAAGGCTGAATGTTTCAACCCAGAGTAGTCGATGCACTTTTGTCCATTGTCTCGGTTACGCTTGTGGTTAACCGTTGGCTAACCGTTGGTCACTGTGCACCAATAGGTTACAGTGTTTCGATTAACGGATTCTTAAATTTAGATCACCGGCTACCGGCAGGTCACATTCTTTGGACTCATAATGGAACAGAAGTCATGATGCACCATGAGACAAAGTGTTATTCTGTTTGTTTTGTCATAACACGGTGTCACACGAAAAACTAGATATTATACTGATAGGAAACACTGAGCAGTGTATAGTATGCTCTAAAGTTGAAAAAAGGGATAGAATGGTATCCAACGGGGTGGGGACACATTTGTTTTTGTGGACGAAAGCTGCCAATGTCACATCTCACCGATTAGCATACCCGCAATTGATATGATGGAAGAAACTGCTCGCGTTCTCAAACGGCTCAAATTTAACACCCGTTTACACAGTCCTTCCAGTGAAACATTTGGGTGACCTTTGCTGAATACCATTTATTCCTCTGCCAATCGATTTTCACCTAAAGCCAACATGGCTAATACTGGTTCTGTTAACTGGAAACCACCTTCAGAATACCCTACTCTATTCGGTACTGTTACCAGCTTGATTGTTATGAATTTGCTGCGCTCCGTAGCACGACTTGGACTCTCAGACTAAACTTTGAAGACGGGCAAAGCATTTTCACCTTGGTAGATCAGGTTATTTTGGAAGCGCAATAATTATAGTTGATTGTTATGCAGAAAGTTTTCTAAAGCAGGTCACCAGATATATGATCTAGAAAAACCTGTCTACTATATCCAATCGATTAGATTGACTCCTACATGGGCAGAATCCTGTTAATTCTGCATTAAAAACGTATCGTCATGATCGTTTGACCCCTCACCCATCAGTTGTTACGCGCCTGTTCTTCCAGCCAATGTCTTGTCGATGAACTGAAGCCTGCCTGTTCGCTTTTGTATTTCATATTGTTTCCAGTTTTTCGTGTTCCACACTGAACATCCAGAGCTTGACTGAAATACGCTTAGTCGACTGAAAATTCTAACGGGGTGATGAACGGTATTCGTCAGAGTTCCGACAGGCGTTCACTGCAGGAAATTAAGCAGTACCAGCCGTAAAAGAAAATTGCGCCATTCAGTAGATAAACACATACCACTGTGGCGGTTCAGGAAGGCGACGTATCCACGATTCAGTGTGAGGTCTGAACAGGCAAACTGTGATACTCAGAATTAGGGACTACGAATAACCCTAGGAATCTTACTTGAATTGAAACCTCCCACGCAAGTAATAAGGCGAAGACCTGGTACTGGCAGAAGTAAGCAATTGTTATTCATGGATTGAGACACCGAATTTATTGATGTACAACAGTATTAGAGAAATCACAGCCTGTCATTGGCTGATCTCATTAGCACATGCAACATCATAAACTGTATGTTAATTGGTGGAATACGGAACAGATGAATTGACGAATAACGGAAGGCACAACACTAAGACCGTTCGTCCAATCCTGATGTTGTATCATTAACGCGATATTTGGATTGGCCGTCTGTCAGATCTTCTGTTGTGTCGGGGTTTGGATAATCGGTGAATCGAGATTTCCATCACAACCTTCCCCTCTTCTAGAAGCCTCCGCATTCATATTTGCCAATCGTTCTGATCTTCTCGGGGCATCGAACTCTTGCAGCACAGGGTGTTCTGCTTCCTCCATGGCCACTTTTTCAGTGCTTCGAAACTGGATTTGGTCAGTGTGTCTCCGATGAATGGTGGCATCGTGCAGGTCAGTAATTTCTACCATTGTGCTGCCTAGCTGGCGAGTGATCAATCCTTTGGCAGGTCGCAAATCGTTTCCACGAAAATATATCACATCCGTTGAATCTACACACTGAAGTGATGTTCTTAGTCGCCTTGATTTAAATAGCACCGCTGGGCTCTCCTTCGTTGTGCAATGGGCTGCGTTCCTGTACTGAAGCAGAAAGTTATCGAGAAACACATCCAGTTCAGCAAATGTTTTAGGATTAGTGGAACTCACGGCACTTTTGAGCGTTTTCACCAGATTTTCCGCGGCCCCGTTTGAACATGGATGTCGAGGCGCCGTTCGCAAGTGACGACACCCGATGCTGCCAAGCCACTGTTTCATTTCAGCAGAACAAAATTGTGACCCGTTGTCTGTCACCAACACCTGCGGAATGCCTTCGCGACTGAAACATTTACGAAATGCTTGCATGGTAAATGCCGTGGAAGGTGAGGTTGTAATAAATACTTCTGGCCATCGTGAGTATGAATCAATTAACACCAGAATGTGATAGTTACCGATAAGTGGTCCACAATAGTCTGCGTGCACCCGTTGCCATGGTACGTAGCTGTCCGGCCAAGGTGTCCAATTCTTCGGCCTTGTCTTTATTTTGTGGAGGCAGGAGTGGCAGTTCATTGCAATGCTCTTGATATCCGAGTTTATCTCCGGCCACCAACACGTCTGTCGAGCCAGGGATTTCATTTTCTCCACGCCCAGATGACCTTTATGCAAGTCGTCTAATACCGCCTTTCGTAGCGGTGGTGGAATGACCAATTGATCTCTCCGACACAGCACACCATCAGGTTGTATTGACAACTCCTCTCGGTTCTGGAATAATACTGGGTGTTTCTTCTTAATATTTGACGACCAACCCTTGGTCATCGCGGTAATTACCGTGCCATAATAGTTTTTAGTTGTCTTGATCAGGTCCTCTCGGCTTATTGGAATAGCTGGCGAAGCAAGCAAACAAGCTTCAGCGGCTGAAAAACTGGAATACCGTGATAAAAAATCCGCCTGAGGAATCTGTTTACCAGGACGATGAACGATTTCATAGTCGTACGCTGCTAGAACTAAACTCCATCGCTGTATCATTGCCGCTGATGATTTGGCAATTGATTTGTGGGGGTCAAATAAATACTGTAGAGCTTGGTGATCAGTAACAATCTTGAATCTAATACCGAACAAATATTTATGCAGCCTCCTGACAGCCCAGTAGACTGCTAACGCCTCCTTTTGTGTTTGTGAATATCCTTGCTCAGCCTTATTCAACAAACGTGATATGCAAATGATCGGATATCCCTCCTGTTCCAACACAGCACCAATGCCAACATTGGATGCATCTGTGATCAGCGTAGTAACTTTAGACATAGTAAATGGGGCTAACATCGGCCTTTTAATCACAACTCGTATTAATTCTCGGAGAAGAATTTCGTATTTCTGAGTCCAAGGCTATGTTTCTGTTGACTGAACCGTAAATAATGTTTGTGCTTTCGTCGGGAAGTTGGGGATAAAACGAGAATAGCACTGCGAACATCCCATAATTGATCGGAGCTCGTCCTGGTCTCTTGGCGATGTAACGGTTACCAAGACTTTGTACCGGTCAGGGTCCGGCCTGTATCCTTTATCACATATGGTAAAACCAAGAAAACTCAGCTCTCGCACTTGGACCACGCACTTAGAATGCGTTGTGGCTATGTTCTTATCCCTGAATCGCTTCAGAAATGAAAGCAACCTCTTGTCATGCTCCTCTGCACTGTCATTACCTGGTGTTTGACGTTGATGTTGGAGATCAGTTTCACGAATTCAAGTGTCCTTTAGGCTGTGCACAGCCATTGAGGATCTCACGGGTTCAATCATACTGACCAGCCACTGAGCAAGCCGGTGGTATGTTGAGCCAGTCATGGATAATATTGGTCTTAAAGGCACTCCAGGTTCGTGTGTTTTAGGAAGACCATACATTCTTGGGTCACAGTGCCTTTGGAAGACAGCTATTTGAGATTAGTTTGGTAGATTAATCCTTTGTGATGTAGATTTTTGAGCGTGTCTGTGGAAGCAGATACGCTGGCAGAACCAGAAGGCACCTTGGTATACGTATCAACGAACACATACCGAAATGGCGTTTGAATTTGGGGGTCGGTTGTGCCACCAGAGCCATTATAATACACCTTCTACAGACCGGGCACTCAGTGGACCCAAGAGCCGCTCTCGGGGCTTTCTTTAGACCTGGACTAAAGCAGGCTGTCAATATTGCAGAAGCTATCGCAATACATCGGTTGAATCACAGTTCATGCGCCCAGTGTAGTGGATCTACTCAGTATATGGAAACTCAGGTGTGAATAGGAAGGCGAAATCTGATGAAAAGGAAAACAAATAACTCACAATAGTTCGTGGAGGCACGTTGGTTTAGTTTTCCACTACACCAAATGAGGATTCTCACTGATACCACTTGTCATGTGTCTTCCAGATGGTCTCGATGTCACGACCGAGATAATTCCAACGATAGATAAATAAATAATTTGCCGAACTAAACGGTTGATTCCGCCGAATTCCAACTCTTCCAAAGATTTGTACGCCACCGACCCTGAACGCGAACAGCAAGCAGAACTCGCGAACTCGGAAGTGTAAGATTTAAATTATTGATTACTTTGTTTATCGATTAACCTCGTTCAAACATTATGTGTACATGCGAGGTTGAAGAAGATGAACAGACATGAGTAACAATAAAAAAACATGAAGTAGAAAATAGTGTACAAGGCGCTACACCAGAAACAGTTGGTGACTAGCCTTTCACTATGTTGATAAGAATGCAACTGGTACTTTTTGTACACTGTTTCAGCTCTTGTTTGTTTTCTCTAGAACTTCCAGCCATATATGACCTTTCCCACTCAATATGTATATATCTTTAAACATCTCTTTCTTTTCGGACTCCTAGTAACCTCTCATTGACAACAATTCTATTTTATTGCATCGAATTATCAGTCGGTTGCATCTTGCCGCTTCCGCTTTGGCTACTTGACTGACTGTTTCAAATATGACTTGATTGATTTCAGACGAGACCCAACTGTGAAAAGTCAGGGCTCCGGCTGGATTCGAACCAGCGACAGACACAGCATGCCTCAACGCGGCAAGCGCTCTACCAGCTGAGCTACGAAGCCACACCAGGAGCTCGGAAATTTCACATTTCGACTCTGTTACCCACCCGTCCCACTGTCTCGTATGGAATCCACCAAATGATTCAGGGGATCGACTGCGAACTCGCTTAGCTGCTTGCCCCCCAACTATATAAAATGTATGTTAACTCCGCAAAAGTAACCGATGAGATGTGGACGAAATGCCACTGCGCAAGACTGATTACATGTTGCTGTTGGATTTTTTCCAAACTTTTTGATGGGAACCATTTTTTCAAATGTCTGTTCAGCAGTGTACTCTGTAGGGTATGGTTCGCCCGCGCCTTATTTGATGTTTGACAGGAGGGTTCCATTATCAAGAAGTTGTTGATACAGTGGGCTGCAGTAACAGGACTAGACGACTACACCCCATACACAGATGAAACCAACTACATCAAACTTCATTTTTTCACAGACAGTTAAACAGCTGATCAATAAGTTTAAACCCTGGCGCTCAAGGTGATACTTAGCAAATATTTTTTAAAGAAATCGGTACAGATTGAAGAAGTTATTAAATGCCTTACGTTTCTGTCTACCTTCAATGAGGATCTTTTTAATTAAACTTGTCGAATACATTCTGTGGAATAGCAAGTCAAGGTTATGGATGTCAAGAATCGCCATCACAACCTTCTCAATCAGGTATGATCTACTTAACTTCTCAATAACATCACAGTTGATTTGCTCTTTCTCTCTACTAAGGCTAAATACATTACGCGTATATTGTCTCTCCATCAGAGGTTCAAAAACTCTATCCTTCTCGAAAGTTCATTTTGTTTTGAATCAAGCTTCGCGTTACCTTGCGAACAGATCCAACTGTCTGGGCCAATGAAAATGGGCAACAGGAGGAGTCCAACACACAAGCCAAAGGTGGAAACAGCTTTCCGTGTAAAGTAGATTGTTGTAATGCTGCGCACTAAGGCGATGAAAAAACGCATCCACTCAGTATGCAATTAATTCGTACGTAAACCTTCTTTGAAGTGCACAACGGAAGATATGAGATTAATGGTCACTGTAAGGTGAATGAATAGATCAACAGGCAAGCCTGGGCGATTCCTCTGCGTACGAAGATGGAGGTTTCCAATGAATCAAGAACACTCCCGAATAAAGCTAACCTTTGTCTTCTCAACGATCGTGTTTATAGAGGGGAAATGATGTACATTTGATCGCTCTACGCGGTTCATGCTTACGCAAACGTGGGAACCTTAAATAGATAAGCTAGACCAGCTATCTGCATAATTAATCTCATCTACAACAGTTTGATTACCAATAATAAACCATCTGATTTATGTAGTTGTAAGTTTTTACCCATTTTTTTGGATTCACTCCCTGCAACCACTGTTGATATGCTGAGTGTTGTTACCATTAATTTTTAGCGTGGTGCGTTTTGCCAAGATGATGTCATTGCTTAAGTTTTCACGAAGACTGTCCAGGACCATTGGCTCCGCGCATTACTTCAGTGTTTTCGTCTGCACACTGCAGTCGATAACCCCCAAAACTATTATCTTTGTAAGTAAAGACTTCCTGCGTGTTTTATTAATGGGGAAGTCAGATTCTGATTGAGTAAAAACGATTTTCAACCCTGTCTATTGTACCTACTCTGACTACTGTTGACGAGGATTGCTTACTGACCGGTTTTTTGCAGCTGTTAATTCAGGGGTACTTACACCTTTCCAGGAAACTCGAACTGTCGTGCATCCGGCGTCTGAGAAATCATTTGTGTGGACTAACAAGCATGAATTTATCCTACAATCCCTGCTGAAATTTAAGTGGCAGGAGCTTTGTTACACTTATTTTCATCTAAATATCCATCACTTGTATACACGGCCACTCCTGAGGAAAAACAACATGGCAACAACATTATAGTCATATTTTTGTGTACCCCGAACACATCAGATCAGGCCATATTCACGCCTAACTTCGGAGGATGGCAGGAGCTGCTGACAGATTTTTGCCTTCATTAAAACACTTGTTTGATCACAATCCCACAGGATCATAAAATTCGTTTATTATCCAAACAAACCTGGTGAAATTACTGACCGCGATGGAGCAACATGCTGTCGATCGTTTGTTTTGATTACGTCACCTGAAATTTGGCACGTTATTCTTATCACGTATTGTCGTGGTTTTCGAAGAAGTGTCAACCAGGGTAAAATATTGATTCGTGTTCACAATGAATTCTGGTTTCATCTTATAGATCGCTTTGTGAGACAAGGGTATTTAGCAAAACTTTTAGTCATGAAATTTCGGCAAACTTTCTGAAAAGAATGCAGAATCCATCACTCTACACACGCTGTTATTGGCAACTGCTGTCGCATTATCTCAGTTTGGTAAGGTTGTCATTCGAATGCAAAGTTGTTTGCACTAACGTGGAACTAATGTGTTTCTGCTGTCTCTTGAAAATCCGTCAGAGTTGTCCAGATTCCAAGCATTACAGCGAAACACTCAACATTCACTCTCCACACAAGTAACGTATCTTCCTTGTAAATACACGTTCTGGAGTATAGCACTAGATGCATTTGTTTGAGTCGTCGATTGGTTTTTCAAGCCGATAGCACGTTGTGCATGCTAAATACTCCTACTGCTGGGCACATTTTGTAGACTTATCGTCTTCTAGTGATGAAACACGCGGAGAGAGCTAACGATTAAATCGCACTTTTGGAGAGAAACTAACTTTTATGTCATGTTAAGTTCGAAGTTCGTTTGAACTCTCGTGGCTCTGAAGATTACAGCCGAACTCGCTTTCTGACATCTACATATTCACTAGGCAATCTACTTAACTATATGCCGTTACAGGATATTGTACTATGTAACCCTTAAAGACTTTGCTAAGATGTTCGAGCACACGGGACTTGACTAGTAAAGCGCTCTTTCGTTGTATAGAAAGTTGTACACATTTTCATATTCCGCCTCATTTTTATCTACAACCTACATCAATTGTCCTTGTACCAAATGAAAACAACCTGGCTAAGTTGATTCGACTTGACAATACACTTTTGGTGCACACGTCTCGTCTTCTTGGTGCACCTGTTGCGCTTAGATCGGGTTTGTCTGTAGAGAGGTGTTTAGCAAATGCGTTTTAAACTGACTGTTTTTGTGCATACATTTGTATAGAGGTCAGTCCTCAAAGGTTGTTACCGGTATGGTCACCACAGTAAGTTCAACTAAGATAAGCTTCTTCATGTGTGAACAATGGTATCATGAAGGTAAATTGATCGCACGTCAGCTGTGGATCAAACGGAAATTTCAACAACAAACGTTTAACAGTTTACAGAAGTGCATTAAGACAAGATTTTGATTCTTTAATTAACATTCACCTGATTTGACTGTTTACCACCATGAGGCGTCAAATCTGAATTTTGAAACAATCATCCATTATAAGTGAAGTAACATTATCTATGGTGCTGTATTTAATTACGTTAGAAGACAAGCAGAACATAGTTGAAAACTGAAAATGGTGTGCAGAACCAGCGTGCTACTAAATAACACAAGACCAACGGTTTTATTCAAATTGAACATTGGCTTAACTACCGGCGCGCATTGCTACAATTATGACGTATGGCTGCAGCAAACAATCTAAAAGGCGTACATCTAATGACATTGTTTATTGCTGATAAACAGTGTGATAGATTTGATTTCAGTAGAGACTGAGTTATGAAATCTCTGAACGTTGGTTAGATTAGAGCTACCGCTACAAACAGCTGGGGCCCTCCTATAATGACAATCTTCATGGTTTTGTTATGTGAGTAAACATTGCGAACATTGTCAACTACTGGCTAAACTATGTGAGGCACGCAGTGAGCCAAAATGCCGGATATCCCGAGGATGGTATACAATAATGACGAGCTCGTACAAGACGAAAGATCAAGTTTAACACCCATTTTCTAAGTGGGCCATTTGGTTAATGCTATTTGACTGAACAAATTTTAAAAAATCGGGCAATATTTAGTTGATATTACAAAAGCTGTTCTTATTGTGTCCCTTGAGCGAATTCTAGTGTTTTTCTGATTAGATTCTTAAACTAATGCTTTTTACACTGGTCACTTCAAGCGGCTACTGACTCTTATCAAGTACTGATAACTTGAAAGTAGTTTGATGTATCCTCGTCACGTGAGATTCCTCACCTTCGGACTGATCTACTCCAATATTGTTTTACTCTGAACTGAACACCTCGGAAACTCGATCGCAAATGTAGCACCCAGATAAACCTTTCCGCTAGCCCATTTCGAAATGAAGCACTCGACTTGAGTTTCGGTTTCATGAAAACTGATCAGCAGCGCATATCCCCATTCTAACTGGGAGATGCAGTCTTGTCAGTCACAACGGCAGTAACGGCGCAGCTGACACGACCGAATAATGGAATCCAAATACTCAACCAGATTCTGAAGTGAGAGATGTCCAGCCTATCTGAACACTTCGAAAGAAGAATCAACAAAATCGCTCTGTTCATCCCAATCAATAACCCTATGATCAGGATGTGTGAGCTAATTTGAAACAACTGACTGTGTTAACTAAACCTGCAACTCATAATAAATAAAAAATCGGTAAGTCGTGCCATCCTAGAAAATGCTTCGAGTGACAGCATACGTACAGAATGCAATGTGTTGGTCTACAAAGTATTTGAATCTGGAATTTTTGGCCGACAACAATCTATCAGTGTTAACGGATCATTTTCAATCTTCGCATTACATTGTGAAAACAGCCAACTTGAGTGGTAGGAGTTAGCTAAGAATTCCGATTCCAAATTGATGAGCTTAGGTGCCGTATGTCGATCCCGCCTGACGTGAGGACACTAGCCGTGTACACGAATGCCTCATAAGAAACTGAATCGGCGTGCGGATACTTTTTGCTACAAAACTGTGTAATGCTGAAGATCTATAAGGAAAGCCTAACTTGGGTTCGGTTTTCAGAAACTACTGGCTGAGAAATCACTTTGAATGCAAATTGTGTGAGTAACTATCTACTGTGTCCAATACACACCAAACGAAACCCCTGTTGCTCCTTTGCACTGCCAAACAGAAGACTCATCATGTGAATACCCCTGTTTGTGAAATTTTGTATGGATAGACCGTGTAATCTGAGTGTCGTTGCGGTACGTATATAACTGTACAAATCTATAAGTACATGAACATAATGGTGTAGCTCAGAGGACACGCATAAACTTATCGGTGAATTAGACTGCAATAAAGATATTCCAGATGCTCCTTTCCGTTATCCATCCTTGTGTCACAAAAAGAAATCAAATCACCAAATGTTGTTGTGTTTAGTTTGGAGGCTGAACATTTGTGTTCAGTGTTTCCTCTTTTTGTTACAAGATTCCACTCAGGTCAGTTGCTGGAAGTTTTGTTCACACCAAACAAATAACTACTGATGGACGACTGTTTCTAAGTCACTCCCACGTAATGTTTAGTCTCAAGCCGCGAAACATCAATGAGTTGTGAAGGCCTATCCACGTTTATAAGGGTTCCTTAACGTAGCACACAGAACCCAAATGAAACCTGATGACAATCAGTGGTTTTTAAAAGTCTCCAAAGCAGATCAAAAGAACATACGACTGAAGCAAGTTGAATTAAGACGAAGGGTGTTAGTAATTCGTAAAATATTCGAAACGGCTGAATGGAAAAAGTGCAATCATAACCAGATTTATCTTGATTCCGAATAGTAACGTAAGCAAACAAATAACTTTGCACCCCCTCTTTTGGAACGGTGACTTGTGGTCAGATCTATTAAAAAATAATGTAGAGGCTTTTTTGACACCGACGAAAGCTAAGGTCTACCGAAAATTCACAAAGCAGGCTTGTCTTTGAGACACATTTTATACATGTGCAACTAGCCTTATCATGCTCTGGCCAAATGGCTTGCCGGTCTGCTCGAACCCATCAGGTTGGAGCTAGCAAAACACATTCTCCAAGATACGTTTCATTACAGTGAAGCAATTCAAGATCTGAACCTAAACAACCAAATATTAATCTCAATCGATGTTGTCTCGCTACTTACGAACGTCCCTCTACAAGGGAAAATTGACTACTTGTGCGATTACATCGTACATCACAACAAACATGTGGGTATCCCCCAAAATGAACTGAGAGAACTGCTGCTGCTTTGTACAAGTAACGTTCAGTTTTTGTTCAACAATGCAATCTACCGACAGAGACGGAGTGACAGTGTGCTCGCCTGTAGTTTCCCTGTTAGCTGACGTTTTCGTGAGCAAACTGGAGACCAACCAGTTGAGTGTGGACATTGAACAGTTTACATTTTACAAACGCTATGTTGATGATATTTTTTGCGTCATCGACGAGAATGTCAACATGAACAGAGTTATGGAAGCATTTAACTCGGCTCATAACTATTAAATTTACCAAAAAGTCAGACAACAATGGTCAAATAATTTTTTTGGATGTTGGCATAATGAGAGGAGAAGATGGTTCAATCCGTCAAGATGTGTACAGAAAGCGGAGTTTGGGTGGCCAGTACAATCACTTTAACAGTTTCGCTCCGCTAAATCAAAAGCGAAACTTTGAACGCTATAGATCTGCACCCTTGACATGTTACAAGGTGCGCTAGACTTCCTACAAGAAACGTTCATGCCGAATGATTACCCAATGCGTTTCATCCAGAAGGCAATGCTGGCGGTGGAGTTTTAGCCTAAGGCACCCTCTGTGAATAAGAAACTTGCGTTTATTAATCTGCCTTTCAAGGGAGATTTCATGGCTGAAACTCTCTCAAGAAAGCTCAGAAAACCAGTCGAAACAACCAACCTTGCCACTCATTTGTGCGTCAGTTTCCGTTCAAAATACGTTATCATGTCACAACCCAAAGACAAACTCCCAAGTTTTACAACCAGTCATTGCGTGTATTGATTTGTTTGCTCGTGTCGAGCATCATATATTGGTCGTACCACTATGTAACTGTCGGACAGAGTACGGGAACATCATCCTGCGTGGTTGAACAGTGGCGTGACTACAACGTTTTCAAGCGCGATTGTTGCTTATTTGACTGACTCCAGTCATTCTATCAGTAGGAAAGAAGCACTTCGGATTATCTACCGAGTGCCAAGGAATCGACCAAGATGATGGTAAGATTCCGAATGTCGACCGTTGCCGAATCCGTTAGCATCCGATTGCGCAACCCGGACCTCTACGCTCAGATGTTTGTGCAGACACTTAACCTCCCCTGGCCCACAGTCAATCAAGCCCACGATTTGGAACAGTGACTTTGTAACTGATAGCAAACACGCTGTCCTTGACCTATAGTGACCGTTTTTCTGACCCGCCCTATTCGTTTTCTTCAAAGTTACTTTGCCATAATTAGTCTGATGATCAAACACTCTGTCGTTCTCATGACTTCAGTGGGTATTTTCGAACGAAAAACTACGGTTGTTTGAAACTTTCCCGGACGATGCATCGTGGCTTAATTTGGGCTACAATTCAGACTTCTCACATCCAAAAACGATTATATTCTTCACTACTGGTATATAGAGCAAGACGATGGAAACCGTGGATTAGGATAAATGGCGTTTTTTTTATGAGCTGATAACCTCGAACCTGGTTACATTTGTTCAGCTGTCATATCTCAAAATATCAAAGATGCATCAACCAGCTTTTTAAGTTTGCCTTGTCGCACTATGCCTAAATGTACATAAACGAGAAACACGTTTTTGGGTGATGGCTTGTATTGCACAAGTCACCACCACCAGCGAAGTAACTACGCAAAGTAGATGCGAACTAATGGAGACGACATCGTGTGATCAGTGCGACCGCCGAATGAAATGTACCGTCAGACTGTTTCGTTCGATGATTTATCGGAAAAATGCATGCAGCTATGAGAAATAACCGTAGCAGTTGCCACCGTCAACTATACTAGTTCGGCTGATCAATCCCATTGATCAGTAATGATCATTTCATTCGACTGTGTCCGTATTGCAACTCTTAAGGGAAGTGTACGAAAACATTTTGCTCATGACAGTACAAAAGAACAGAACAACGATTAATTAAGTGGATCTGTGGGGAAAGGTGGACTAAGCTTTTAGCACGGTTTAAACTACTGGATGGACACAGGACTTTGTCTAAACCGTTCGAAAAATATTTCGATCTAATTTTTAGCTAGCCAAGACAATGTTAACACTGTTTACGACAGCCTGAAATGTCTCACCTAAACTGTCAGAAGCTAATGTGAATACATATGCAAGTGAACCACAGATAGCTGGATGTATTTTTAACAGTAGCGAAGTTAGTTTCGGGGTTCCCGGAACTCGGGGTGCTTTACTGTTACCGTTTAGGAACAGGGAACATATTTGCTTAAGGATAATGGTAAGATGAGGTACCCGTCTGCTTCTGAACGATTTTATCTTGGGGTACAACTGAATCAGTAAGGATTTGTGAAAAATACTCACAGATTCCTTATATCTACGCAAGTTAAACACAGGTGGTACTTTGTCGATGGGATGCAAAACTGAACTCACTTACTAACAAGATGACGTCTCAGCACATGTATGTCACCTCTCAGGCAGCGAACTTCTCATTATCCAGAGCGTATCCTTGAACTGAATCCAGTGAAGGACATACAGAGCACACAGAGCATATGAGTGTTTGAAATCAGGCTGATTTTTCGAAGCAAAGGAGTACGAAAAGGGATACACACCACTTGAGAGCAATGTCCTGATGCTTAACATGCAACACTGATTTATTTCATTTTTATAAACCTGATAAAATAATTGATTTACTGATCAACTTGAGGTCAACAATGATATATTTACACTGATGCACGAAGAAAACCGTCTATACAGATAGAATGTCCACGCAAACATTCACGCATTTTATCTGTATGAGTGTACACTTCGATACAAAACATAAAACGAACCACTAGTAAAAACCAATTAACCGGTTTTCTAGACCCATCGTCTATCTTCGTAAAGAAAATTTTTGAAATACATACATAAATAAGTCGCATAAATAAGATATTGTGATTACTGTCCAAGTGACTAAGAAATGTGAAAGAAGGATTCACGTAAGCTCAAAATCTTGGGGTTACCTATGGTAGAACACTTCAGGAATGTGGAACGTACGGACTGTTCTGTGCCTTTTGATACCAACCCGTCAGTAGAAACCAGGGGATACCTACTGTAACATTAATGGAAAGTTTCTGCTCACTCTATGCGAACTGTATCAGCTGTATTTTCTGTTTTGTGTACGGTTCGCTGACTGATTTCCTCAAAGTCAAGGGCAAACTATGCTTTCATGCTTGATTGCTTACCTGCGCGAAAACGTCCAATCAACGCAGATTTATGACTACTACAATAAGAGAAACGTGTCACAAAAATATGAAATAAAACCACTGGATAAAATATGTGATACGTCTAACCGAAGCAGGACAATATTTCAAACATATGATTACATTTAATTACAAGCTGTGAAACCTAACTATGTAGGTGCGAAAAAGTGGAAATTTCCGCACCAAGTTCCCCAGGTAAACCGGAATTTTGTCGTTTATTGTATAACTGCTCAATTCGGCGATCTATGTTAACATTAATCAACACTACCTCAGCAAGCGGTGAACACTATTCTGACAGAGGTACTTCAATTCTCGGACCGGTCTTCATGGGCTTAAAAAAGTATACGTTGAGTTTTCCGTTGCTTTCAATTATTACTTATAGTATGGATGAAGCGCTTTTACTGAACTAACCAAATTCGAGTTGTTCCTCGAAGATAACCGCCAAAACGTTCCAGTTGCTGTGCACTGAAGGCCAGACTGAATGAACCGTGCACGTAAGCTGAATTATGTAAGACAGATTATCATTTATCCTATCACAGAGCCCAATGTAGATAACAGTCAAGAAAGTCTGCTGATATATAGTTCTCACGCAGCCTTGCAGTGATCTGTAAGCATAAATCTATCCACTTAGGACAAACAAGGACCACATAGCTAGCAACGAAACCGTTTTCTCCGTTTTCCGGAAGCATAAATTTGTCCCACATTCCATGATTTTGGTAAGCTTCTCATAACTATCATCAGTCGAAGACATCTAACATGATTTACTTTGCTCAGCTAGGTTACTATGTTTAAGCTTTGAAGATGACGACCACGGAGGCAGATGTCAGAAAAGAGGGTGATGTAACAATATAAAATGTTTTGAATATCAGTCTTCTGTACATCAAGGAACATATCCAGGATTGATAATTGTACATAGAAATGGTACGATCTCCATTGTTTGCCCATGTCAATAATTAGCAAGCTGTAAGAATTTCTGCTTTGCCATTCAGTATACTCCTTTGAAAAATAATCGACTCAAAACGGAAACACCGTGTGAGCCCATTCATTTCAAGGCTACCGCGATATCCAAAGGGCACGTTTATTCCCAGTTTTATCTCCATCATATTTTCTGGCAAATTAGCCAATATCAACTAGGAGGAAGATGCGGGGATATAAATTGAAAATACTTGAAACTAAACATTAGGGAGCGGTGGGGAAACAATTCATTTGGGTCGTGGCTGCAACAGCGACGCATTCGATCTTACGGTGTGAATCTCAACCTGATAAGGACCCAGATACGAACACTAACGTTTATCAAGAATGAGTCAAAGCTATAATACTGAGGCTCTGAATATTTATAACAGGTAATTTTCATGAAATGCAGTCATGACGGAAAGTAAATCGGTTGCAAAGCGCCTGGTAACAGTAGTATTAAGAAGAATCAGGTTATTCGCTCGTCACCAAACAAAAAATTGAAATGCAAATCCGCTAGAACTGTTACGAGTGGATTGGATGAGTGAAATAATGGGGAAACATCCACCTGACAAGAAATCCGTTAGAGGCAATTTGAGTCCAAATATTCTTGCTTCTCTTCAGAAGGCTGACATATGATTCTATCCACCCGTTTGCAAATCTAGAGGGTGTTAATATCCATAATCCTGATTCTAACGGTTTTTCTTAATCCGCTTTTCAGTCTTTGTCATGAGGTGTGCCCCTCACAAAAGACTCAGGTTCCGTTTGAGTGCCATTTAGGTTATATTTCAAGTAGCTATTTTGCACTAAAATCACCCAGTGCATCACGTCTTCAATATACAAAAACAATGTTTTAGCAGTCGTACTATATGCAACGATTGATGAGGCCACTTTCGCCAAGCTTGGAAGGTGATACAGTGAGTAAACTGAAAAACAGTGGTAAAGGCAACGATTTTACTGTCTACCTGACATTTACTTCATACTGTCAATTTTGTACTTAGTCGGATCAATGATTCTTTTTTGTGGATTTCGATCCCAGTTTCTGAATTTGGTGACAATTTTGGTATACTTACTGAATTTTTTTTAGATAGCAGCATTTACGAACGCGGATCGTATAGAACCACTTTGAAAAAAATAAACCGGATGAAGATATGAAGATGACTAAACTGATCTACTGATATTTTTCTACACAATGAATTAACAATACACTTCAACGTGTCGTGCGTTTACAACAAATAACCTGATTTTGAATGACAATAAATGAAACTGTAAGATATTAGGTCAGTTCTTCTCTAATAATGACAAATTTGCAACTCGCTTTATCTGAGATTTTTGGGAAATTTTTGAAATTGTGCTCCACTGTATGATAATTAACAATTACCCATTCTTCAAGTGAAATAGCTGTTCTTGGTTTACAGCGTTACCACGGGTTTGTACTTTATGATTGTGAATAGCAGTGGACAGATAAACCAAAAATTTAAAATCTACTCGAGGAATTTCCATTGAGATAGCGTAGCGTCAACACAGTTAACCAACTGACACACAATTTCCGAATAATGAAATGTCCACCTTAATGTCAATAATGACGTGCAGTGCAATATTTCAGTCGTGGCAACAAGGCGTATCAAAAACTCTGTGCGGTTACAAGAAAGTCATGTAAAGGTGTGGCTCAGGTCTTTCTTGCAAATTACATATCTGAAGGCCGGAGCCATTTGTTATAAAACTGTCACACTCGTGAATAAGAGTAAATGGCTGTTAGTTTAGCTTCCATGAGTTGTGGCTAAGGTTTAGTATCAAGCCAAACATTTATAAGGCAACATCTATGACTTAAGAGGTGAGGCTAAAATTATGAGGAAACAGGCAATGAGGAGTATGCACCTAAGTCACCAAGACACGAGAACTGATAAAATGTTTAAGGCGATTTGCTTCAGTTCGCCATGTCTGCAATACTGAGGAATGGACGCATCAGGAGAAAAATTGTTTCTTCTATAAGCAAGCGTATATTTTCACACAGATTTTTGGCTGTTGTTTTTGAAACTCATTCACGGTTGACTGTTTCCTTTAAAATCGATTGCTCCATCTGTGTGGATGAATGTGAATGCTTGAATCATGAAGGTATTCAAATATGAGAATAAGAACTGTGGCTGTGTTCGAAACTACAGCAGGAACTACATGTTGCTGCACAGCGTGTGCTCCGCTTGCTTGGCTGCTGGACCATGCTAAGTGTAAATAAATAAAATGAATATTATGTTGTGCGTTCCACTATTTTACTAGCAACATGAACGCATGACAAAGTATTACCAATCTCCAATCATCTGCAAGAATCTTACACTAACATATCTGTTCACTGTTGGCTCGCAGTGTACGGATATGTTTTACTTGTAGCTGACGGCTCCTTCTTACTTGAGGAAAAGCATCCACAAACTGGCAATCTCAAAAATTATTAGAGATGCATCAAGTATTTTCACATACGGGATGGTTGTATTAAAAAATGACTAGTCGAAATTTCATTAGGAAAAGTTTACTGCAGAACAAGTGCCTTGGCGCATATCGCGAACTACATGGATTTCGTAATGAATTGGTTGTATTGCCATCTATTTCCGTTCGTACCGTTTTACTTGCACACAATACGTATACTGCAAGTTTTCTGGTGTTCTGTTCTGTCCAATACACCAGAAAACACCGTATCTGACCTTGACAATGGAAAGTTTATCTCTTCCAACTAAAAATTTCAGTTGCGGAAAATGACTGATAAATAGATCGACCACCGATTTCATATTCAGTAGGGTTTTACAGCCATCTTGTTTAAAAACAAGCCAAGGAATGGGTCTGTTTCTTTATTGGGATTTGCCATGGGATCTGATCGCCGTTCTGTGGTATGTTGTCTGCGACATCGTTCTCATATGGGACAAGAACGGATTACACATAAAAGCTTGGCCAAACTTAATTGTGAGTAACGTCAGGTGTGTTTCTTTCAAAGCGATCAGATCACCCCAAAGTTAATCACAAGTGAGTATGACTAAGTCTTCAAAAAAGTTAGAACTACCGTACTCAGTAGTACGGTGGTGGTCATGCTGCTGTCTAAAGATTGCGGACTGTGGTAAAAATCCTGGATTTTTTCAGTGACGTGCAATCATTGACTAGTGTTCTGAAGACTGAGAACATATATCTCGAAACTTCGAAAGTTTTCGAAATGGTCTGCTGAGTACAAGATCTGAATGTGAATATTCCTATCATAATTGACTAACGTTAGATTTGTATCGGCCTCATTCACTATTGTCTATCAACAAGTCGAATCAGTGACAGATCTCAGTCGGTAAAAAAATATCTAAACTGAAAATAGCTTCGATAATTCAGGTTAATTCGGCACTTTTACCGAACTTGTAGCCTCGTCATAAAACATTCAACCCAAAAATTTATCTTATCCTCTCAGCGATATCAAAAGAAAAGGTTCGATTTTTTACTACAGTGAGTTTCAGAACGGCCTAAGAATATCCTAGATTCATGTGCAGAAACGAGTGTGCAGCTTGAAATTAGGCCAAGTTTGAGTAGGATCTACCGAGTGAATTGAAGTGTGCCTGAAATTCCACCTTCAGGACATAAGTTATGTGGTCTTTTGCGTGCAGGTTCAGTCAATCAGCTGCATTCAACGGCTTATCGAACAAGAATTCATCTTAATTTGTTATTCGTCACAATTTGCTTGGCTATTTAACTCGGGAACGGTCAGGAATCATTGTATATCATTTTTTAGGTGTTCTAACGTAATCTTGCTCAGTTCTGATTGCCCATTGATTGTGCTTCTCATTTCATACTTTGTGTTACACAGAGTAGCTCTAGTGTACAACATTCTGGCAGAACGTGTGCATTCAGTTTAACACATTTTCATCGAAGTGGGTTGATTGGATGTTAACGAATGGTCGATAATCCTAATTCACGCCATCAGAGATCAAATATTCATCTGCTATGGAGTTGCGTTGGTCTGTATGTGGTTGTGCATATTCATTCCCGCCTACTTGTTTCTAGAGATCATTTTGCGGCCAGCGCGGGAAATCTAATTTACGTAAATTTAATGTTGGTGTCCTCAAGATCATAGGTGTCTGGTTTTAACAATCCCATTTCAAGAGTTACTACATCTGTCACAATTAACGATATCCAAAACATTAAAAAATGTTTTTTGCCTACCTACCCTACTCTTGGTCGTAGGTCTCATTCACTAAAACCTTAAAGTCTACTTGCACAAACTCTGCTTCGTTTAGTATTCACTCTGTTGCATTCATAGTGTGGAATTTCTCCAACCTGTAATGCGAATTTCCCGCTGCAAATGCTATATGTAACTTTGAACCGTTGCAGTTAATGATTTTCTAACAAAATTATTCATTTGTAGAACTGTAGCCTCTCCGTTTGGAATATATGGCCCACGGATGTTAACATTAACAAATCGAGCACACTCAGACTAGTACCAGACTAATATATCACGAATAAAGATGCGTTTTTTTCTTGAGGTTTTGCTTTTCAACTTGTTCTGCCAGAAGTGCTCAATTTAGTGCAGATTAAGCTATATTCCTGTCTACTACCGACGTGTCTTCTCAAGAGTTCACGTCAACGCAGTTTGTTTTCCGCTTTCTCTACTAACGTCGATACATTTGGAGTCGGATTTGGCGACGAATCATTATCGAGCACCGTTGAGTGCGGTCGTTTTTTGTTTCACTCAGCCAAACACGGTTGGCAGCATCCGATTCGGATTAGCCTGTCACAGTGACCGAAGCCAAAGGACGCCTGCGCTTATCCACCACTGCAACTGGCTTGCGCTGCACCGATTGCAGTTCCACACACACACACACCACATTTCCAGTGTAAACCCGAAGGAATAAGACCGGGAGTTGTGCCAGTGGGGCCTTTGTGTCCAGCCGGCCAATGCTGGTTAGCCACTTGATTGGCTAATAAGGAAAGGAAACTCTTATCTCTCGGAAACTAAACAGAGAGAGGCTGCAATAATGAGATCTAAACAGAGATGAAAGATATGTGAAGTGTAGAACAAAAAGCATTAAATTATAGGATTGCAGGTTACTGCATCCCAGAGATGAGGATTAGAAGCAAAATTCACATTGACTTATGAAAAGCCAGGCAGACCATTCATCATACAATACGCCAGCAAAGCCGAAGAAAAGAATGGGCAGAAAATCACAGACACTCAAGTT
>QNGE01002385.1:0-58770 GCA_008508345.1 Paragonimus westermani
TCGCTACATATCCAGAAAGGGCGCTAAACTGATGTCGAATTACTTTTGCCAAATTTCCGGGCGATGCAGTTTACTGAAACATCACGTAAATTTTATTCATAAGTTCCATGTTTACCTCTATGAAACTTTCGTAATCCAGGCCAGGCTTCAGGTTGAATACTTATGCACGAGTTACAATGAAAACGCAATAAAAGAGATATGGCGAACAACCTGTTTTCCGCAATTCTTACAAAGGTCAACCACACAACATTTCATATCATCGTAGTTTTCAAGCTGGGAAAAATCATGGCGGTTTAAACAGTCCCGATCTGAAGATTGATTAGGTAACCAAACTAATCTCTTGGGGTTTTTAAGTTAATAACGATTTCCGTGGCAACCGTAGCGTTTGGACACAGTTTTTGAGCACACAACCGTGTAGTGGAAAATCTAATTCCGATCGATTCTGCGGTGAACCTGATACAAAATTTTGATTCTTTTTTCCTCAGTGAACAACCCAACCCACAGTGTTGTATAGAATCCATCAAATGATCTAGTAGCTTGACTGCTGAAACCGGTTTCCTCAGTAAATTCTCACTGGAGTATACCGACACTACTGATGAATGCCGAGTTTGTATAACAGACTGAAAATTATTCAAACAGTAAATGGGCTAGAAATCCGGCTCCAGTGACAGCTGGCGCAATGGAGAACACGTGAAGAGGATGCCTGTTCATGAAACTCACTGATGGGCACTTCAAACTGTCAACATCATAATTCAAGTTCCCTTTGACGAGAAAGAGGTTTGCTTACATAATGTTAGACTACACATTTAAGGCATAGGTTGAACCGGTTACTTGTAAAATAACTAACGCAATCTAAAAGACCTACAGTGCAGTACAACTGTTAACCTTATCCAGGTCCACCACAGAAGTTCACGTAGAGCTCAAACATACGCTGCTGAAATGAGTGGCCTCATTTCGAGCACCACCAGGCACCTCCGCAAGATGAGAAGTGAATATCACTACACATGACCAATTAAAATATAGATAAATTCCTATTCGTGTGCAATGTCGAGGCAGTTTGTTGACTCACGGTAACAAGTCTCATCAGGATTGGCTTCCCAGCTTTATTTACTGTCTACCTAATCGTCACACAAAAAGGAGCAAATTTCGTATTCTGGCCACCGCAGAACCCATCGGGATTCGATTGTTTATTACGTGATTGTGCACTTAAAAACATTGTGCAATCCCTGCGGTTGCCACGGTCCACTGTTATTAATTTGGAATATCTAGGAGGTCAACTTAGTCACTTAATTGCATTCCAGGTAAGAACCGTTTCAACTGATTGTGTAACGAGTTACGGTTGACATTGGTAACTTGACAACCACGGTATTATTGAACGCTTTGTAGTTAGCGTGCCAATTAACGGAAAACGCATCAATCGGGTATCTAAGAATACTCACAGTTGATTTAAAGTCAAACCAGTCGGTTTCGAGCACCACTGCAGAGTTACGAACTCCAAACACAACAAAATTTTGACTCCAGAACATAACGATGTTCTTTCTGAACTACGAACAAATAAAAATCAGGTAATCTTACAACCGGAAAAAGCTCCGGGGTTGTGGCATTGTAGAAGGTTGTGTATCACTACTACACCCACTATCAAATGACAGCCAAATTCCGTCAGGATAACAAATCAGACAAGGGTGCCAAACCTGAGCGATGCGTTGACGAGGAAGTACAAGTGCAGTGACACGGAAAAACCCCGGTTTACGCTTTTGAAAATTCGTACCAAAATCCAAGTTCACATAGTACATATGATCGTACGGATCTTTGCTTGCCATCTGCCTCCTGCATGCGATCACATTTGTTTGTTTGCACGCTTGTAGGCCTATGCATGATAATCAAACCACACACTTCAGGCCTGCTTGTGGTCTTCACGGTCTGATCCTCATTCTCCCTAGCCACTTTCGTGCATCGGTGTCGCTTAGCATTGATCGAGACCTACTGTAATTATCGTTCGGTCTCCCTCCATTATTCTTGCTCTTATAGCTGCTAAAAGTTAATTTGGTGCACGCACGCACTAAAAGAACATTGATGGAAAGACATTGCATTGATCAGTCAACGGCAGGTTCAGTTGCTTCTAGAGGGTCATGTGCACCGCATCTGTATGGCTTTCCCAAACTCCACAAGGTTGGTGTACCACTCAGGCCAATAACAACCATGCCTAATTCACCATAGCACAAGTTGGTACAGTGGTTAGCCAAAATGCTCCAGCTTGTAAACCAATCCATAGCTTGGACAACTTTAAGAACGACAAAGTAGCGAACAACACAATAAATGTAAAAACACTGAGTAGTGTGAGTCATAAAAACGGTTAATATAGATCATGGAAGGCGTGTTTGTTGTCAGTTACGCAGTCACTATTGATTGTGGGTCACGGGAGGCGAAGCGTCTGCACGAACTTCTTCCGGGCGCAGAGATCAGGGATGTGCAATCGGTTGCTAATGGCTTCGTTAACGGTCAACATTCGGAATCTCACCATTTTTTAAAATCAATTCCTTGGCACTCAGTGGACAATGTGAAATCATCTTTCTTACCGAAAGAATGACTGGAGTCGGTCAACTGAGCAACAATCATGCTTGAAACCGTTTTAGTTACACCACTGTTCAGCCACGTAGGATGAGGTTCACTCACAGTAGCCCTGTAGTACGACCAATGTGAGATACTCGACATGAGCAAACAAGTGAGTACACAAAGCAACTGTTGTAGAACATGGAAGTTTGTCTTTGAGTTGTGACGTGATAACGGGTGTTGAACAGAAATTGACGCACAATTGAGCGGCACGGTAGGTTGTTTCGACGGTCTTTCTGGGTTTTTTGAGATAACTTCCGCCACGGGGTCTCCCTTGAAAGGAAGACTATTAAATGCAAGTTTCTTATTCACCGAAGGTGACTTAAATTTCGACTCCAGCGTCCACATAACTGTCTGAATGAAATACGTTAAGTAGCCTATCTGCATGAACAATTCTTGTAGAATGTCTAGCTCAGCCTGTAAATTGTCAGGGGTGCAGATCTGTATCCGTCAAGCATCGTATGAGTCTTCACTTTTGATTTAACGGAACGGAACTCTCTGTTTTCCGCACACACTTCGTTGGATAGAACCATCTTCTCTTCTTACTATGCCAACGTCCCAATAATTTAGTGGACCATTGTTGTCCGACTCCTTGGCGAATTCCATACTGTTATGGGTTGAGTTAAAACCTGTCATAACTCTGTTCATGTAAGCATTAGTGTTTGTAAAATGCAAATTGTTCAATGATCACACTCAGTTGGTTAGTTTCCATCCTGCTTATGAAAACTTCAGTTAACAGAGGACCTAGAGGCTAGCCCATTGCCATTCCATCTCTCCGTCGGTAGGCCGCTCTGTTGAGCGAAAACTGAACGTTACTAATGCAAAGCACCAGTAGATCTCTGAGTTCACATTTTGGAATACCCACATGTTTGTTGTTACGCTGAATGTAATCGCATAAGTAGTCAACTTTCTCGTGCAGAGGCACGTTCGTAAATAGCGAGGCAACATCGAATGAGGACATTCTTTGGTTTTCAGGTTTAGATCTTGGATTGCGTCAATGGGTTCGAGCAAACCGGCAAGCCATTTGGCCAAAGGATGATAAGGCGAATTGCACATACCTAAAACGGGTCTCCAGGGAAAACCTGCGTTATGCACTTTCAGTATATGTGGTGTGCCGCCTCTGGATATTCTCACAAAGCGCTGGAACAGCGGTTCCGTACTGCAGTTCGTCTATCGGAAACACACTTAGAGTTTCACAGTTTTGTGCCAATCCATTACATGAGTGGTCTAGTGAGAACTTGTTTTTGTCGTGCAATACGAATTTTTCTGAGAGGAACACTGGTCAAAGAGATATCAATGTTGAGATCCACACCCGAAGAAAATGGCTAACCACCTCCATTTATTGAGAACGTTAGCAAGCGAAAGCCCGCTGCCAAAACGGTTTCAACATTTTCCAAACTGAACGTCAACCTCCATCTGCCATACCAACGTGATGACTTTATTACCCTATTGAAAACCCGTCTCACGGCTGCTATGGGGCACACGTCCTATTCAGTTCAGCTAGCTGTGCTGCCCACCATCACCACTGAAAACACCGCTACCGCCTAATGCCAAATCTTATTTAATTTTTGAATTCTCGTGTGAGCGCCTGGTCACTCACATAGGCAGAACGGAGCGGCAGTTACGTGATCGGGTTAACGTATACATTCCAGTAGGGGTTCGCAAAACGATCATGGATACTACAATATCGGACTTAAGTCGGAACCTGACACGTCACAAGGAACCGGCGTCATTGATAACTCGACACTTGTTGACATGTCGATCCCAACTGGACCCGGAGAAGGCGTGCGAATGTGTTACACAACAAAAATCGAAGGCTTTTCCAATTCGCGGACGCGGTGGCAATTGATGAATGGAAGCCATCACTCTGCGTACGGAAAGTATTGTCCATCAACACTAGACTGTAATGTCAACTGATGCGCATTGATATGTACGGGTGTGCATGTGTTTGTGTGTCTGTTGATTTTCACGTTCAGTTTCACTGTACCGACTGAACTTTGCCACACGAACCCGCAGATTGTAGTATACAACTGATAAAATGAAGGGAAGCGTGTTCGAGAGATAACGAGTAAGAAGAGCTGTTTCTGACCTCCCTATTCAAATTTGTTAAAGATAATATTTTTGAATATAAGAATCTACTGAAATCACTGGTATTAACAACCGTGTATCGTGATGGAATTCTTCACGGTGGGTAGTTTGGGCCATTGTTTCCAAATGTTCGCTTATCACTAAAATGCTCATTGTGTCTGTTGAAATACCGATAGCTGTTAATAGTTAGGAGTATAGACAACATCAAAATGCAGCGCATAATGGCTGTCAGCCGGAAATTTGTACGGTTTCTTTTACCAAAGGTGATGTGAGTATCATTACGCATTTTAAGTCTAGTGGACATCGCCGTAATGTTTATAGTTTTACACAGTTAATGTTGCATTCTTCACCTAGCGTGAAATCTGTAAGTCCTGGAGCATGATGTGTAGTTGTATGTTTAAAAAAACCAACGTGGAAGTTAATGAAGAAAGGTAACTGCATAGAATTACACAAAAGTACCCCGCCTTCCTGAACTTATTGCGTTGTCACGGCCTAGATGACAGGCAAACGCCTACGGTGAGTCATCAGAGATGAGTAGCGAAAAGCTCAGCTTTGAGGGTATCATTTGGCAAAGTTTTGTCGGCCATCACATGCTCTCACACTAATTCCTTAAAACTCACCTGAATGCCCGTACTACGAGCTCTGAAATTTCTTCTCCAGAATTAACAGATTCTGGAATGGAATGACAGAAATCGGTGGAAACCATCACCTAAAGTGACAGCTGAACGTGGTTTAATGTCTTCAGTCTTCATTTGGACTCAAACATAGTGCGAACGATATGTGAACGATCGCCGTTACGGAAAAATATAAGTAGTCCATGGTGACCAGTGCACCACTTTAACATCACCATAAATGAATCAGTCTTCACTGAGTGAGCTAAGTCTATGTGCGCATTTTCAGGCTAGTGATTAGGCAGCCAGGTTCAGAAAAACATACATTACACTGTCCGAAACGTTGTACATGTGCACGCTAAATGACGGTTCAGTTCCTGCCGGCAAAGTCTCTAACCTAGAAGACAACACTCCGTACACCGGTGGACAGTCAGATCACTTCGCATTCCAGTATCTATGATAACTATACATGATTCTCCCCCGTGTGACCGTCTAGCTAACCACAAAACAAGGTGGCCAACTCAATGACACTATGGCAATCAAATCGAGTAACAACAAAAAATTTGGGGATTTTGGAGCTGACTTCTGATGCACAGTCTATCCATAACCACTTACTGATTTGTACTTTGACAGAGAGCAATATCTGAAATAATGTCTTCAAGTGTCAAAATAATACCCTCTATTTCTGAAAGCGGCGGTTTATGCTTGCGGCAGAGTGTTTTAATCTGTCAAATTTATCTCAGCTTGTATGACGAAGTGTCCGTTAATTTATGTTTCACCTTTCAGATTTCCTTCTGAATATACATGATTTAAAGTGTTCCTCTCATGTCACCGCGTACATGCTTGTTGGTATGGGAGATGCAGATTATCTGATTTTCACACTGTAATTTGTTTTTTCTCTTCTTCAAAAGTACTTAAGATCCGGACAGTTCTCGTTCTGTAGTCGATGCAGTCTACTGAATGGCGTTTAGATTCAAGAGCTCCAAAGCTAAAGATATGTGCACAATCCCCACTCCGTCTGGCTTTACGATGCACACTTTGTTGGGATCACTCATTTTTCTTGTAGTGAAGTGCACAAAATCTATATCGTCCATTAAACTCTGTGTTGGAGGCAACTTTCTTAACCGCATGGCGAATTCTGAACTTTATATTACGCCTGAGGAATCGGACACTTAATTTTGTCCACGGATGATTTGTGGAAGATCACATTAAATTTGTATTCTATAAGCAGTCATCGTTAGGCTTCTGTGAGAAACAGTTATCTGCTCACAGTTTGAGTAGTCCACTTATTCTTTTTTGCCCTCTCTACTTCTGTCTTCTTGCAAATATCACGTCCAAATATTGTGCAGTCTTATGGGACGTTCTTTAAAACAAACGTACGGTTTAAACGATTCATTGTAACCCAGTCAGCACCTTTATTCGAACAGTATGTGTCTATGCCATCATTCCTTTTCCGTGTTGTAACATGAGGACTCCTTCATTTTTCATTCTGATATTCTAGTGCTGTTGACAACAACGTCAAAATAGTAGATGACATAACATTTACTGTCAAAAGAGAAGTGTTTTTAATCTTATCATCGATCCATATGGAAGTGGACTTTTGTTCCAAATTGATGACTACTGATGTCAGTAGGGAAGGCAAACTATTCAAGCCCATATTAGGTGAATCAAACTTGAACACAATACAAGTGTTAACCGTCTTCAGGCTGAAGAACATGTTAAGGGTTCAGTAAAATCCCACTGCCAAGAGAGATAAACAAGTTATTGATGAATAGATTGGAAATAAAACAACATTACGAGCGAGTTGTAATACTCTACGTTTCAACCACCTCGGNTAAACAAGTTATTGATGAATAGATTGGAAATAAAACAACATTACGAGCGAGTTGTAATACTCTACGTTTCAACCACCTCGGGTGGCCTTCCTCAAGGATTACCTAATCACGTAAGTGGTCACATCGAAGAAGCTTCCTGCAGCGAAAAATTCAACGTAAGCGGAAATCAAAAGCCGTTCAATCGACTACTTGCCCTCAGTAACGATCGACCGTGTAACTTTTAAAGGCGACATAGTAGTACTGTACAATGACTCAACTAGTAGTTTATCAGTAATGGACCGAGTGCAAATGTTAAAAACGAGATACCTGTCAGAAACCTCATATATTATTAATGAAAAAGTGTCGCTTTACAGAAAAACCTGGATCCAAGCCAACAGAAAAATCAGCATGTCCAAAAGCGCAAAGTGCTCTACCACCTGGACTGAGAGGTTACACCGGGTGGGTAGTCTGGTACAAATGTGAAATTTTTGAGCTTTCGATGTGGTTTCGTAGCTCTGTCGGTAGAACGCTTGCCGCGTCTGCGTATGCTCGGTCGAATTCATCCCAAGTCCAGATTTTTCACAGTTGAGTTCCCCCTGAATCACCAGGTCTGCAGAAACTACTTGTCTGTAATATAATAAAATGCTTAACTAATACTTCAATGCCAGTAGACAACTGCAACTCTTATGTAGGCGCTGATCTCAGACACCAACTATGCTTTGTTTTCATAGAATGCGAAGTCAGAAGTACAATCTCAGACTGTTGAAACAACAAACATTATGGGCAGGATACGAACAAAATTCTCTCGTACACATCTTTTGCACTGAGTCGTCACCAGGTGACAGCAACGAAGTGTGCTAAACATGAGTATTCTTGTTTCATTCTCATAATCATCTCTCTTAGATAAACATCTAAGATGCAGTATACTAGATCCAAAATTCTTAAATAAATAAACCAGCTATCGTGATCAAAACAAGTGTATACGTTCAATAAAAATGGCAAATATTTGATGGTCTGTTATTAATTAAGACGACCAAAACAAACACATTCTGTCAACCTCTGAGTGATTCGACCACCGCTTCTCGACAATTATTTGGTTTCATTTTATACTAGTCTCTCGGGAATCTCTCGGACAGACAAAATATTTATTCAATGGAAACGAGCTACAAGGTAAATGCGGAGGTGAATCCTGCGTCCGAGTCACCGGTCTATGTGAAGTAAACCTGAGTACTAAGGAGGCAATCGATCCACGTCATTCAGTGCGGCAATATGTGCTGCATTTCTGCGCGGACCTTTTGCTGGGATCAACAATGTCCGCTAAAAATCTAGTGAATTTAAAACAAAATGAATAGTCATGTGAACAGATAACCTTGCATGATGTTTTGTTATGCAACACAATATTTGGCTCCTCAAGAATAAAAACAACGTCGAACAAAGTCTACTTTTTGATCCCTTCGCGGTAGTTTTTTATGTGACCTATTGCGTTAGGAAAAATATCTCACCACGTCCCAAAACAGAATAAGTGCAAACTTAAAAATCAATTGTTTAAAAATTAATCCTAATAGAAATCTATGTTGAAGAAAATAATGCGGGACACAATAATTCCATTCGAACAATAGCAACAGAATATGAAACGTGAGCCGGTAAACTCACTCATATCTCAGGTGTTGACTGGGCACGTATGTGGTTATATACAAATAAAAACAACTATTTATATCAAATGAAGGTGTTTGAAACAGGTTTTCGGAAAGATCGGACATTACTATGCTTCAGTTAGATCGTCGTTATAGTACAGATGAATTTGAGGCATATATTGATCTTCGATATCCTGTGTTTCCTCTTTGATACCGTTCTCCTCCAATGTCTTTTCCATATCCAAGACCATCCCGTTATACTTCCATGTGTACGATGCTGCATGTGCGTTAAACTGAAGATATCGAGCGAGGATGTCCGTCATTGTTTCCTCAACACAAACCTGTCGAGGAGGAAATCAGTGTAAGAATACAAAACCGAGTTACTGTCCGAAATGTTCATTTTATCCTGCCTATAAAACCAGAAAAGTTGTGAATTTACTGTCAGTATGACGCTGAGATCAAAGTAAGCACGACGTCTGAATTTGGGAAGGCATAAGCAAATTTCCGAGTTGTTAGTTAAAACTCTCTTGTCTCATCAACACACTTTTTAGTCAAACTGTAATGTACATTCTGATGGTTTGTACAAAAGAGTATTTTCTAAATCTGAAGGAAAAACTTGAAATCAGAACCAGTTACAAGAACTTCGTGTACTGACATCAGAAAGCGCAGACTGCAAGATGACTCAGACATTTATTCTATTCTCAGTTCCTAAGAAATTTGAAAACCTGGAGGATGTCAGAATGATAAGACATTTTGTAAAAATTGCTGGAACCATCAAAGTTGTGTGCAAATATGTTCGATGCCAGTGTCAAGTACGATGAATTCTTCATAAGTGCGGTTTTTGATTGAGTGGATCTAATGGATTAGCACTATGGTAAGTCACTAGAAGATATTTACGGATGAATGAGGTGGTACACGGTCACGTCCACGTGTAGCTTGTGCTGCTATCGGATTTATGAGTGATTTGATGTTTCAAACCTGGTTTCAGCATGTTGTTTTGGTAAAATCAAGTAAGTCTGATGAGTGACAAACAAAGGTTAAACAAAATGAGATAGAACTTTCGATCGCTCACCAATATATACATATATATAGTGTAGGAAACAGAGCATCAGTTTACTTGATGACTGTTTTAATCGTTCAGAATTTTGACCATTTCACTTCAAAACAGACAACTAGGCTCGAATAACACGTTTCATCCACTTGCTAAAATCCTCACTGCTATTGTAATCTCAACCCTCGAAAGCAGTTAGTGGATGCCAGTGTCTTGAAAACCCAATGCCCTTGACTGTATATTAGCCGTCAAAGTTGAAATGGGTAATTCAACTCCTAGTGTCAAATTTTTACGTTCGTGATATGACTTTGTAAGCATATTCGTAGAGAACGCCACATGTGTATGCATGCACTTGTTGTCGTTGGTTCAACATGAATCTGAACCCTGATTTCCACATTAAGAATCTGTCGTACTTAATCAGTTTGACAACCTACTCACTCCTGTCATGTTTCAAACGCGCTTGACTTTTTTCCACACAGTGAGTACAATTATGAGTCTCACGCACGTTGGACGGGTGTGTTAGCCACTATAGCAGTCGATCAGTTTCACACACCCTCTTTTTTAAAAAATGTAACGATTATTCAAGTAAGCAGACTTCCGGTTCCTGAGCTTATATCTCCGGTGCAACTGTACCAAATTGTACGGGAAATGCTGAGATCATTTTGTGATTACTGCAAACAACACATACTCGAAGGAAAACTTATCAATGTCTGTCCACATCACCTCATACTCTTTAAACTTGGTGATCTTAATCGGTCAACTAGTTCCAAGTTGACAGAATGAATATCATTTGCCTTCAAAGCCGTGGAAACTGTGACTAATGATGAACAACACCAGCATTCCGTTCAGTTTACATTGTTATCCAACATTTAGCATAGATTTCGATGGAAAAAATAAACGTAATCGTCTAATGAGGATATGTATGTAAACGTTTGTTTATTAAAGTTTCCAGAACATTCCACTGATTTGACTCGTTAGTCTTGTGCGCAATGCTCTATGGACTTTCTCGAATATTTCCGCTTCACGGATAAAGTAAACGTTTACTGCGTGATCAGCACTGTGCAAACAATAATCTGTCACGTGTTTCCTTACAAAAACTTCTGTTGTACACTCACCTATGGAGCACAAAATCTCAGTTTTCTAACTCACTTGCGTTACTATGTGTCTACTACGATAAGAATGAGTGCGACATGAGCAACATAACAAAATGGGAAACTTCAGGAGATCTGGAGGTTTTCCATGGTTGAGCTACAATTAATCGGTTGTCTCTTAGTGTGACTAAATATGGCCTTATTTAACTTCTTCAATATGGTCCAGTTTTGGGAAGTGAAACGCTGCGTGTCGCAGAGAAAATCCGGGACCACGGAACGATAGTTTCAGACAATCTTAGTTTGTCAGTAAAATGTACCTCGACGGTTGTTTCTCAGAATGCTCTGAACGGTTCACCTCGGTGTTTTCCTGTTAACAGTCATCATAACTGGGCGCTATTGCGTTAATTATAACATTTCTGAAGTGATTATTAAAACGAAGAAAACCGTGGTAAGATATCTCTACCAACTCCAGTACGATTATGGTCAAACAACTTGGGCGTCAGCTTGAACATGTTTTTAATAAATGAATTGAGAAGAGTACAACGTTACAAAGACTTTGTAATACTCAACGTTCCGATCAAGCTCGAGTGATTACTGATGGTCTACATTCCACTGTGTTGTGCTGGTGTGCTGAAGTTCACACCATTTGCACGCAGCTCGCACGAGTTGAACGCAATGCTAGTAAACCCCTGTCTCCAGTGCGGCGTCGGTAGATCAATAACACCAGACACGGACGCACTTTATCCACATCTGTATCGCCCCCAATTAACGGGTAACGAATTCGGCCAATCGGTCGGGGAGCAGCGTAAGTTGACCTAACCACAATAAACCCAGGTGACCTCTGTTCATTTTTTAGAATGTGGTTCCGATTATAACACTCTTATGGAAGGTCACCCGAGGCATTTGAAACATTAAGTACTAGAGCTTGTTCACAAAGTTGTGTTCGTTTCAGTTCATTTAATAAAGACAACTATTAACATATCTACAATTTGACCATCACTCACATTTGATCGCAGCCTCCGCATTCAGATAGACTTTCCAGCCAGCCTCTTTCGAAAAGAAGCACTAGACTCGAGTGGTAAGGATATGCACTACTGACGAGCTCTAATGAGGGCGAAACTCGAGTCTAGTGCTTCTTTTCGAAAGAGGCTGGCTGGAAAGTCTATCTGAATGCGGAGGCTGCGATCAACTGTGAGTGATGGTCAAATTGAAAATAAACCAAATCCCCAACTACTCATCAGTATTAACATATCGTTGATCGAGCGTAGGTGAATTAATTTTTGATCAAGGACCACATCACTGGTCACAAAAACTGTATTCGACCGATCAAAATAACTATCACTGAGCCAGCAAAGCACTTTGACTTGAAGGCACTACTCAGTACACGTCCAAATAAAACAAATTTGGAACACGCCACTAAATTCTGTCCTGTCATTGTCAGCACAGGTTCAGCGCGTACATCTGGGACACCAGGTAGCATGGCCGTCATGATCATTTTGCCAACCTGAAACTACTCTCTGTTCTACCCTTATTTCTTTGTTGACTTTCTCAGTTGTTTTCACCTAAGCCAGAGTTTGAAAGATCGCTTTTCTTTCCGAGTCTTTCGACACGAAACCAGATGCACATAAGCTTGCTGTCTCAGTAACTAACGTTATAAAATGAGGACTACTCAAATGACGGTCTATCTCTTCCTAACTCTGATTAACCGAAAACAGATATCGTTAAAAATTTTCAGGTACTAGACCATAAAATCGTACGTTTGTATTGCCAATACTGCGCCGAAATGTGTTGCAAGAGTTTAACATCAGCAAGGTTTTCAGAGTCGTCTGTCATTGCCTAGCATGGTCGAGTCGATGATTGGCTATGCTACGTACAGGCTAGATACACACATGCCTTAGGCTGTGCCAGATATTCAATCTGGCAATCAGAATAATTATGGAGGTGTATGACTGTGTGTCTGACCATTCACAAATCCCAGTTCTGTTTTGTGAAAATGGAAGTTTGCTTCCTATATGTTTCGCTGTGTGTGTTAGCTTCAAATTCCTGTTTTCCGATTGTCTATTCACTTACCCCTAAAGTTTCTGTTATTATGCACAATTGCGATTGTCATTTTCTACAAACCGCAGTACTAAATGAGTATTTTGTTTCTTCGATCATTCAACACAGAAGCGAACAGTTATAGGCATTTTCGGCTTCGTTTAGCAGTTAAACTTCTTGTAACCAGTATGAATCCTGTCACTTAATGCGCGTGATCGAATCTTTACATATAAAGTCTCAACCACAATCGCTTTCAAGTGACTCATATCCCTGTTAGGTATCACGGTTGACAGTATGTTGACGTTCAAGTCAGATTTGGCCAGAAGTGGAAAGGATTGTTTAAACCGCTTGGATCAGGTGATCTGGGTGTTGCCGGCCTTCTCACTATCCTTTTTACTCATCGCGTTCGGTAACTGTTCAGGTATTTTGAACAAAGCGAATTTACAGTGAGCGTTCAACAGCATAATTTCTTTTGTTATACGTTCAACTATGTAATAACTCAAGGTCTTAATAAGAAATCATTTGCAGTATGCCTAAAGCTTTGCAGGGGTTTGCGCTTTTGTACAAAGTATGAGCCATAGGTAATGGCATCGAAAGATGACGATCCACTCCTCACTCGTTCTGGATGAGCTACTAAGTAAACTAGAGGAACCAGAGATGTGATGTAACAAGTTATGTGTTATCTGCACCAGTTTTAGTGCATGGTCACCCACCTTGTGGTACAGGCCAAAATACTTCTGCAGGAAATTGTGATAGGTCTTCCCGTTTACTTATGAATGTCCCGGCGATATTCACCAACCAAACACTGACATGATTACTCACGTTAGTTCCATTACCATGCTGTGTCAGCCTTCTTGCAGTGCGATCCGCTCATCCTCTCACGGTTCTTAGGGTAATCCAGCATCATTATCAAGTGCTGATTTATCACTGTCGAAGATGAAGACGATGTCAATATTACATCTCAGATGATAGGTAGATTGCTGGCAGTTATATGTATATAACATTCTGATATCTGTTAATCTTGCAGTTGATGCGAAAGATATCCAAAGGCATAGAGTGATCAATACACCAAGAACTTTCAAACGTAAAAGTCAAACGGAACACTCTTATCATCACCTTGAACATCAGATCATAATTGTGGATACCACTAATCATGCCTAAAATATAGATCGGGAAACTGACCATCCAAGTAACGAAGTAATCAGGTCAGAGGTTAAAGCTACACTTATGTGCCAAGGTATGGTGATCACCGAAGTTAGGAAGATCCATAATGTGAAAGCATCCACCCTGATCTGGGACACATCATTAAAGACGTGGTTAGAAGCTTCGTAACTTAAATCACCACAAGAGACAACGCTTCCGATAGGTCTACAGGTCTTCTGCTGTTGAAAATCACTTGCTACGGTTTTGATAACCACGAATGTTTTCTACGACAGTTAACTGCGCTAAGGTTGGCGTTGTGATCGATGTGCGGTTGTCATTGATAACCGAAGAACTCATTCATTCGACTACTCGCACTAAGCAGTTTACTAATTTTAATTCTGTCATTTAAAAACCTAGATTCAGGTTTGAAAGAATGCAGATGAATGGATCATATCGGTAATTTTGAAGCATAACCCTGGACACTTGACTTCTCTACAGTGATTCACTTACTGACTGGCTGAAGTAAGCCAAAACATGTGGCTGTTTCGTTTATTTCCAGCCAGTACTAAAATCTCATCAAAACTTTCTACCGATCGTCTACGATTAGTTTTCATAAGAGATTTGCACTTCTGGAGAATGGAATTATACTGCGCTGAAATGCTACCATCTCCAGCGATACAACAACGGCTGACACTAGCGTTTAGCTGCAACGAAACTGTGGTAAGAAGAACAACGTTCAGTTACGAAAAGAAACAAAAGAATTCGATGGGACATTTCTTTTGAAACATCTAGTTCTAAATTTAAACAATCATGAGGACGATGTCCAGAACACACAAAAAACAGTCGCGTTACAGGTGAGAGAAAAACAGTGTTTAAGGCAATTTCCCTAATTCACTCCATTGATTCTAATTCTCTTATGAACAACTCACTTAACAGTGTTAACATTAACAAAGGTGGACCTGATTAAAATCCATTTCCACGTTTTTCAATTTCCAAACAGAAGCCGGATAGACTGAAAAACTCCTAGCTTACCGTGTCTAACATACAGGTAAGTATTTTCATTTGTTCTCCAAGCAATATATTGAGCGCTTTGTACCAACGCAGTTGAGATGAGGGACTGGCAGCGGTACAGTAAACCATGGGGTACCATTTTCAGTGTATAATACGACCACTTAAACTTATGCATTTTGTGCGGTAAGGTTAGTGGAACCGATCGAGCTCGATAACCAAAAGGATGTCTTGTAGCATCCGCCTTTCTCACCTGCTGATGTAATTAGATGCGTACGACTGAAAGCAAACACAGATGGTCAGAGAGTTCAATAAACTTCTCATCATCAACAATTACTAATCATACGCATCAGCTTCACAGTATAACTTCTTTAAAAAGATATTGCAACTGATAGACAACAAACTGAGTAACTTCACAGCCGTCTCAGTAGGTCAAACTTCTCTATGAGTTCAGAGCTATAATCGTCAATTCTCAATTCCTTAATCTCTTCATTTTAGATGGAACATAAACATGTATGAATTCGTCCGTTCACATTTAACAGTTCGTCTGTTTTGAATCTCACCTCAAGTTCATGTTCTTGCAATGCTAGTGTGTTAATAACGCGGACAAATCGGGTTTTCTTCGTAAGATAGCCAATTGAATACTTGTCGTTCTTCCACCATGGGGTTCCAAAGTCCGTAGCCCAGTCTGTAGTGGGAAATGGTGGTGGAATATGAACGAAACGCCCGTGAGGTGTGTACGGCGCTAGGCAATGTGTTTGAGGGTCCACGTGATGCTGAACGTCACCAGTACGGCGATCAAACCAATGAGATATATCAGTCCCAGCTGCTGCCAATATCGGTTTGAGAAGAACGCTACCTAAGGTTAGAGGAGAACCATGAAAATTATTGGAGTATACATTCCATGTACATAAGTTAAATTGAATTCTGCTCCTAGTTAAACATAGTGGATTGATATAATATATGTTGCAAAGCATTGTTTTATTTACACGTTGCCTTTCCATCTTGTATATGCGGAACTGTTGTTGAAAATCTGTTACTCCTCCGAATAAACACGTGAGCTTGTGTTCACGTCGTTAGTTACACTTGTACTGTGGCAAAAGATAGCCAAACAAGAGACTTTATGATTTCAACAATCAGTGAAATGCCTCAACGTGGCAACAGGATAGAGTCAAGACTCACAGCGGATGGATCACAGACGACCTGTGGAATCGAGCGAGTTACCACAGCGAACTGTGGCCGACAGACGAGAAACAACGGAAAATAACCTGCAAGAGATATTACACAAAACCAGATAGGAGTGCACACGGCATTTGAATGAAAACCTCATCCCTGTGCGGCCTGAACTTGCGGTTCATACGCGTACGCATGCGTATGCCCAGGGTATATGTGAAGCAAACACTATAGCTCTCGATTAATTGAACCAAATTCCTCTGCGGTACGCTCAAGAGAGTTGTTAGATTTCTGTTTTCACTTCACATGGTTCCTTTTCGTAATTTCATAGCCTCGTAGTCAATTACTTTCTCCAGCTGTTTGTCTTATGCACTTAATTATTGTATAGTACTACCGAGGTTCAAGTGTTCACTTCTTGTGACCTGTGTAATTCTCATAGTTTCAATAAATCTGGCTAACTTTTGAAAACATGCATCCACTTCTACACTAGGAATTTTACATTTCATGTTCTCGTTAGCACATTTGGTCGATAAGCATCACATCTGACGTAACTGGCAAAAGCTTTTCAAGAAAAAAATCCCAAATCTGGAACTAATCATTCTGAACACAGTTTTTACGCCCATCCCGTTTCCGACTTGGCAAGGCCTGAGTTTATAACGGACCAATGAAGCAATATTCCGGTTGGTTTTTCCTACCCGTCAGTGCGCACATTCGGTATAAAGACAGAAACCGTAGTCCAGAAGGTGGGTTGCTGTTTCACTATACTCCGGATTGTAACGTCTAGGTACACGCTGTCCTGGTTCAAAGGTAAGCAAGTCTGTAGGAGTGAGAACAGTTGAAGTCTCAATATAGTGATCGATCTGGTTCACTGCAAATACAAGTCCAAGTTACACGATCGGGAAACTTTTTCTGATAGGAGCCATTTTTAACCTCCTGTGTGTAACAAAAAAAACTGGATACATCGAAAGCCCACCCGTCTAGTATCCTTGTATCCTAACATTAAGGTTAAGCAATCACATGACATACATGGGCAGCTTAAGTGGGAAAGAATACAAGTTGCGTGGCACTGACCTTTGATAATAGCTAATGCACCCAGACATCATTTTCGGATAGCATTTTTTAAAAACACACCGTGAAGTCTAGTTTCGCTGTGGGAAGACAGCAAATCACCGCCCCAATTTGCACAGTCGTTTGCAGGGCGATCGTGCTGACATGTTAGCTTTCGGACGATTTCTCATACGTACACAATGACATACACATACCCGCATACAATTACATCGTTCGCTCTTCTGTGTCTGAAGATCATAAGATCAGGGTCATTTTAATTCTGTTGGTCGTTTCCAATTTCATGCTGCACCTGCCTGACTCAATTAGTACGTTGCAATAGACTGTTATCGTCTAATACTGTCTGTTTTATTAGCACAGTACCAAAACACGCGCTCCCAGTAACTTCAACTTAGTTTTGAAATCCTGACCTTTGTTCGTCGATTACACAATTGGTTATTTATCAGATCTCTCACTGAGCTGATCGGGAATCTGAGGGACAAACACCAATTGGCGTTAAGAAGTGATAAATTGGCCGCGTTTAATGTTAGGTCCACTGTATAACGGTAAACACGGCCTTCACAACCGGTCAGCTTTGACAAAGGCGGCTAACTGCCGCTGTATCCAGAACCTGTAACAACGTGAAACTACTTACTGCATGGCAAAGCGTAACTTTATCAGTGTTCTCGGTTATGAACGAACAGACTACGTCTGTCACGTTTAACTGTTTACACAAATATTCATATAACTGTTGCACGAGCTCCGTGGGAGATTAAGTCGCCAGCTAGCTGCCCATACCGAACAACATACTCCAAAGTGGCTGGAAATACAACTGGAAAGATCGACGGACGGCATCCGGCACCATCACTAATCCAGACATGACACAGAGTCGAATTTTGTGACGCATTCTCTGCGGTCACTGTGGGCAGACAAAAAGATTCTTCAATTTGTTGAGATATGTTACCATCGATCTACATAATCCCATCGTATATTCACGAACAATATGTAGACATTGCTGCTGTCCAGATAGTTATCATTCCCATATGTTTACTTTTCGTGCCTGTCGTTCTAATCCTTTAGGTCATGAATAAGGCCCCACGGAAAGTTGTCTCGATGTTTAAAGTCAGTTATACGTCCCTGTGTCGTCGGAATGCATGAGCTGTTGCTCTAGAGAACATCACATGACATATTCACATAGGCTGAGTAGTCGGCAGGTCGAAGTGACAGGAGATTTACGCAATCGGTGCGGAACTGACAGTCAGCTTCAGTGATCGGACAATATCTTTTGAATGGGATTTACAAAACTGGCGCTATCTGATCTTCCCACATCGTCTGCTCAATTAACAATGTTCACCGTACCTTCTAGTGGACCTCGGTAACAACAGTCAGGACCTGCACCCTTTAGGCACCTTGAATTGACTATCAGTCTGGTTGTGCCACGGTAACAGGCTTGGAATAACGTGACACTCGTCTGCCTGTGTAACAATGAACATTCTTCTACGTAGACATAGACTCTTCTGCCCGATGGTGATCAATCTAGTTTTGCTATGTACTCAATTTTAACTGCAATCATTACTCGTAAGGGAATAGATATATGTTACCGGACATATTCCGCGAAATTACATTTTGCTGAAGTTATCTATCAATTTTTGTTAACTTCTTTACATAGACTTTTGCAGGTATTTTTGCTGATGTAAGTTTCATTATCTCATTCTTTTTGCAAATCAGAGGGTGAAATTCGTCACAGCAATGAAGCCCGCTGACTTCGTCATACACACATGTCTCATAACTGTTGAACCTCCCCTACAAATTAATCTTGGCAAGTAGTGAACAATAACGCATGATCCATAGATAGGATGAGAACGTTTGAACAATTTCAAGTGGAACTAATGGATTTAAAGCTATTGACATAAAGATGATGACCATAATGAAACAATATTTGGGAAGAAGTAACGTTCGGAATTGGAACGGGGGGCAAAGTAGTATCGATAGAACAGGTGGATCCTGTGAAAAATTCTCAACATAACATTTTCCAATTCTGGTATTCTTATGTTTTCAATGTCAGTAAACAAAAGCAAACAGGCTATGCTCTATCAGATAACTCAACTATGATATTGACGGACGTTTTTCAACTTCTTGGAGTGAAGTGTTTAACTGAAACGTAGTTATCTGTTCATGAACAACGTTGGTGTACGGTTACTTTGGTTACTTCTAACCATTCTACCAGCGCAATATAACACAAAGTATTTCTTTGCTAAAAGTATTGCAGTGAATTTAAACTGACTCGTTAGACGCACAAGATTTCCGTGAATAATCCTTCATTCATATGCGGGCTATTGTGTAAATATCCAAAATGTCCTTAGTATATATGTGAGGTACCAGTATACAAAATTGCAACATAATTTACCGTATTACATGCACGATAGTGCATACAACTCCGAAGAGTGGTCTACATACAGAGTTTTATACACGCATTTTCATGCAAGCAGCTGAATGCTAAGTTAGCTTAACTGTGCCTTCCAGTGAACCAAATACTATACGTAATCATATTCGACAGCAGTATAATGTGTACAGACATGTACAGTAGATGGATTTTCATATTCTGAAAGTTGGTTTAAAAGAGACTTTTTCGTTCAACCTCTGCTTATCGTTTTTGGGTTGGATTCCGTGTTTTCAGATTTCGCCAACCTCTGCAAACGTTCAACAATAAAACCAATTTTTACCTTGGATTTCGATACAATTAAAGCTTATCAATTAGGTGCTTCATTAAACGGCCACAAAATTTTGTGGTTATTAATGCGCATCACCCAGGTGGAAATTGGTTGCCATATCCTAATTCTGTACACGAGGATGTTGATCAGTAATTGTTGCTGTTTGTAAAAATTCTGTCGAAAACGTGTACTTTTCATCCTCAAATCGGTCGATTCGATTCAAAAAATATCGTGGGAGTTTCAAACGTAATTACGTTCCAGACATCAGAATGAAATTTAGTCATTGTTATCATCATCCCCACCATCATCAACGTAGTGCTTAATAACAGTAAGCTGTAGGGTACACAGAAAAACTTGAAGTTACATTGGAAATAAACATCAAACAAAATGCACTTTGGGGATGGCACTGAGTTGTCCGCTTAAAGGGTGTGACAGAGTAACAAATGTTATGAGACTGGGATTGCCATTCTCCTTCTTGAAAAATCTTATTTTTGTCTGTGTGCCTGAATGAAATTAAACATCATTGATGTTATCTGGTTTCAGTGTAGATTTCAATTACCCGTTTTGATCTAACTTACGAAAGCTATTCCCGCGGTAGTTCGTTTATTTCACACATCTGTTGTTAAATTCATAATGGCAATCAGCCTGACCGAAGAACGTAGTAAGGCTAGCACCACTGTTTACCGCAACAGCAAAGTAGACTCATCTGGATGGTAAAAATACTCGAGGGCAAATTTGATAAAACAGGGCACCTGCGCTGCTCGGGAGAAATTTCCCCGTTCCACTGATTGTTCCCAAGTTAACACCACCCTTTCCTTAATTTCATCAGTTCCCATCTACTAACACCCAAATCAACCGAGAAATTCTCCACTAAGCTCGCAGAATAGTTTTTTAAATAGTTTTAAATCACCGATGAAGGGAAGATGAACAGTAGGCAGGTTGTGTGTTGCAAGAAAAAAGGTGATTCATTCTTATCAATTTGTGTGTTATTCTCATCGCAGCATTTCCGATCTGAAAACGAATGCTTTAGTTTTGTTACGGTCTACATGTATTACACAGACCTCTAAGGGCACTCTACTGCATTCCTGCTACTAGTGTTAGCCTACAGAGCAATTTCAGTCATGTAGCTGCGTAAACAGAGTTTAGCCTACCTAAACAACTCAGACAGATGCAAGCACAGTAGAACTATTCTTGATGCGCGCAGGCGCATAACCAGAGCTTTCAAAACAGCTGATGGTCGATGCAAAATAGTTCATCTAAGCTAACTTCACTGCAATACTGCGCATAAATGTCTTCATATAGACTGTATAGGTTACGGAAAGCAAGCCGACAGACAGCACAGACGCAAAATCGTGAATGAATCCGAGACTGACAAACATCGTAGCGGATCTCCACAAACCCGAAAATTACCGTGACATTCCTGGAGATTTTTGCCGATGCAGGATTTGACAAAAGAGTACAGACGACCACTGTCGGCCGAAATTGGAAGTGAGAGTTCGTCGCCATGAAGAATTCGTGAAGATTCTATGTGACAGATTAAAGGTAATCTATATTTGGCCCACCAAAGTTGCTAGCCATTGGGCAGTCTTGACCTACTTTCGTTCAAAATGATCGAAAATGGAGAGTGAAATCCCGAGATCCTCAGTGTATCGTACTTAAGGATTATGTATTACATATATCACCGGTGTAACATCATTAGTCCGCAGCATCTGAGAGCTACTAGTATGATTCATTTGACCGACGTTAACCAGGTTACAGAAACATTCCTGATTTTAGTAGCACCAACATATTTCTGAGATATATATGAAACGTTTGCAGATCCGATTTGGAAACTGTATCTGGCGTTGTTTTGATATAAGTGTTGGTTCAGTCCGAACTCTTTGTTTCCATGTGCCAGTAGAACGTGCTCAGTTTTCAGGGTGCTTTAAAAAAGTATGAACCAAGCCTTAATTAATTTGCCGTTCACTTTACCGATGTTGTACTTGAATGCAGTCACATCAAAGATGAAACAAGAACCAACGGTAGGTGCAAAACACTGTACGAAACAAAATGGCTCAAATTTATTTATGCACGTGTGTTATTTTAACCACACATTTTCCCATCTGGATATGAATCTGAAGGCCAGCGCGGCCCTTCATTCGTTCGAAGTTCGTAAGAAGCACAAGCTGCCATGGCAAGCTGCTGTCGTGGGATTTTTGCTTGTGCTATTTATAACGAGTGGAAGTCAATTTAAGGCTATGATCAAAACCAAACTTTTATGGGTTTAATATAACGAACCACTAACTATTGATTCTACTCCAAGTTTATCTATTCACATAACTGAATTTTACCGGATGCCAGTAACAGCGAACAGAGCGTCTCTGGGGCGATCGTGTGTCGTACGATTTCAACCGAAGGAAAGACGCTGATTGTGCTACGTTCCGTAAACACAAATTCACAACACGCACGGCTAATTGGAAATTTTATACCTCCGATTACTGTGGTGGCCTGTTAATTTACCAAACATTGTGTAGGTAAGACACTTCCAGTAGATGTTAATTATCGTATACCTTTATGCTATACATTCGATGATGAGGCTGTTCTTATAGAATAGGAAAACTGTCTTCGACTTTTGTACACTTTCAACGGATCCAAAACAAACTGGTTATCAACATCCCAGTGGGATTATGGAAAAACATCATCGCCTTACTTTTGGAGGTTGTCGTTAGAGAAATCCTGGATATAACAGGTCAGTGCGTTTGTGCAACATCTTTCTGGTCAGATTCATTTTCTTCCTGAGCTAACTAACAAAAATCATAGTGATCATCGTCTGGTAACTTCTGACTTTCTCTGTTATTGGTGGCAAAGGCCACCAAGAATGCTGTAGCGGCTGTAACTCATAACGCAAAACTGTGCATCATTGTCGTTTTATCGCATTAATAATTGAGCTGTATGCAACACCTTATGATATCGTTGGCTAACGTGCTGCGTTATCATTACTGCTTAGAAACAAGGTTTGGGTTAGAGCTGAATACACTCTTAATTACTACATAGTGTTCCTAATTACCACGACCGTTCACGGTTAGGTGTTTCAATCAAGCCAAATATGATGACCTCAGAAGCTACCATGGCTCGTAATATTTTAAACATGAAGCTATGGACGTGCAGTACGGGTGGTTGAAATTGTTATCTAAAGCGTAAACTCATCACGCGAACCGCAGAAGCTATACACCTTAATTTCACGATCACTTTTTCCGTGTGTATTACGTTGTCTACTTGACAACTGTACCTATCTACTTTCGAGGCGTGATTTTACGGACAAACCACAGAACTCCAGTAATTTCCGCGCGGTTCAAAACAGAAGTGGACGGAAGACTCGTGGACACACTATGCTGGGACAACAAAAGATCTTACCTTGATATGGCGAACAAAAATGTCCAATTTACTCGTAAATGTTCACTAACTTAATCAAAAACGCCTACTGAAGCAAAGCCGCTAACACCCGAATTGCCGTCCAGCTATACAAGGAACATTATCTTGGTTGTACATACCTTAGTGCCACTGAAATGTGCCCTGCTTCACCCACGTGAAACTTCCGGTTACCTCTTCTCACGACTAAACTTTATGTAGCGGAATTTGAGGACCTTCTATTTGAAGCTAGTTCATGTAGAGCGATGGATCCAGGTAAAATCCATCTCAAGCTCCTCAAGAATCCGTTGAGAGTCCTCTTCATGAAAAATGCTTGGACAGACATTTTGGTCTGCATTCTTCTATAGAATATAAAAAGCCACAGCCAGTCCTATCTTTGAAGTGAGTAGTCGACATTCCGCCGTTATTTGTTAAAGAATAAACCGTACTCTTATCCTATACACTGTAATATTGCGCTTATTACAGTTAACCATTTCGAATAGAGTAATCACCAGTCTTCCACCCAGCACAGTTCCTCTCCTAGTCGATGGAGCGTAACTGATACGGTCATCTTCAATGATGTCCTCAAAGATATCAGATACACTATCTTCTTGGATTTCACCAGGGTCTTCAAACAGGCCTCATATGGCCCCCTTGCAGACAAACTGAGAGGAGGATTTCTTCGTTGGATTGCTGTTTCTTGATAATAGAACTTTTTAAGTCAAACTCAGGTTAGTTGGTTTATCTTATTTTCTGTTCCCAGCAGGGGTTTACTCAATTTCTGTGATCCGATCTCTACTGTTTCTGATTTGCACTAATAGCTTAGTGGATTGCATTCACAACAGCGTCTTAATTCCACCTCTAGGATATAAAACTTGGAAAACCAGTGATCCACATATGCAGCGGATTGATCCTGACGCAGCCAATTTGTTGTCGAATGATCGAATCTACCTGTCAACGACGACATTTTCACTTTCAAAACGCTAAAAACACTTCAAAGATTAATGGCGTGCGGATGTTCTAGTTATGTGGATATTGTGCGGCTTACTTTGCCTGTCATCAGCAGATGGTTCCAAATGGAGAGCTTGCAACCTTTGAGATAAGAAAGCAAGTCATTGTGTGCAGGTAATAAGAAGCGTTCCACGAGGTCTACGTACGACCTCGGTTTGAATATGTAAATGATGCTGTGAATGCTGGCTCATAAATGCATACACGCCGTTGAACGCAGACGTCAGACATGTCTAGTAGAAGTCCCGAATCAAGACTCTACATTAATTCCCAACTAAACCCCGAAGACTCCGTGGAGATCACGTACTTAGATACCATTTTTCCATCACAACTCTTGGGGAGGGCTATTTATCCTGGATAGTGATATCCAGCGATGAGACAGACGAAAAGTTAACGGACCCCTTATTTGAAGACCAACTGGTTCAAAAAATTAGAAAAACCTTTAGCCTGTGACCATGCGTTAAGCTTCTAGAATCATTTAAAGACGCCCGCTGGTAACAACTTCAACAGTCATTGAGGGTTAGAATGGGACACTACCATCTAGGTGGACCAAATGATACGTCGCGCCTAGAGTAAGGGTACTGCAATGAAAATAACGTACGCATTAAGAAATCTGAATGGCGCTGTTTTGTAAAATGTATGTTAGACCCATTATTTCATTTCTGATCTAACTTAGCCTAATGGATACTTCATTGAGGTAGACAAAAACGTAATTAATGAGATGAGTTTCTGGTAGATAGAGAAATATGAAATGGTGTCAATTCTGACACTAAGGTAAGGCCTCCGGTTATATCTTAGGAATGTCTTGTGATCCTCACCGCAATCACAGAAGTTGTATAAGGTCTGAGTGCGTAGGCTATCGCACAGGTAAGTCACATAACTTTATAAAAAGTGAGATAAACAGAGGTATCACTGCGGAGTTTTGAGGAAGTACGAAAAAGCACGTGCACGCCAAGACAAATACACAGCATCGATCCACATCGTGAAGATTACGCAAGTTCATCACGTCTTTTAGAAAACATTTCTTTGAAATATTGCACTATCCCAATTTTGACTATTGTTTTTCATCTATTGCTCAACAGGATGATAGACAATTCAAAGTGTTCTGTATGTTGATTATTGCTTCTACTATCAAACTTATTCCGTTTTGATGAAAATAAATAAAATCGATCGTAAATTTTATCTGTTATATACATGTCAACTTTTTACTAGATGTCCACAGTGAAAGTATTAGTTAACAGTTCACGGTCGACGCTGCTTTGAAAAAAACATTAGACGGAAAATTATCTTGTGAAAATGGTGCACGTTGCAAATTGTAAACAGGCTTCTTTGATTTTTTTTCCCCGGACCACACGCTGAACTAGGTGTTACAGTGAAAAGACGGATAAGACCGTTTCTGTCATTATACGTACCACATAACGGCGCTCTTAACTACCTGTGTTTGCACAAATAAGTCCAAGTCATTTTTCTTTGTCTCAAATGACATCCCACTATCTTTCGGTAATCGACACAGACTTTAGACAACTAACCTTCACGGATTGCATTTTTGTAGGTGAAGCATCGGCTATTTGCGTTCTTCCAAATATGCAGTTAAACTGATGGTGGCGTGTGCCCAACAGACGACCAGCTGTAATCCCTAGTGCACAAACCAGCCATCTAAGTCTGAGGGAACTTAGAAATTAAAAAGAGGACTCTCTCGGTAGTCACTATCAGACGTCCGCTTTCTGAATGTTCCGCTGATTACCAATTGGTACCACTGTAGTGAGGACGAGCAATCGCTCTATACTAATCACACCTCTATTACTCAGCATGGATTTTGACATGAAAATAGACGCGGAGAAAATACAAAAAGAAACACTGAAGTGCAACATCGCATGAAATAGCTCTTAGTACATAAAGGAACTGAGCATTGGCAACCATAGCAACCGTGACTAGCTGAGAGCAGCGTCGCGCGCGGATGAGTGGTTTTGCTTGTAGTCATGTTGAAGCGCATAGGCCATGTATTGGTTTACCTTATAAACAACACGATTTTGGCTCACAACGCTATCCAATCCAGGCAGGCGAACAAACGCCAGCATCGATGATCAATTACTTGAAAACAGTTCGCATCTTCCATCAAGCTTAGCCAAGTTTCACGGCCGGAAGACAGCACCGCTCCCACAGCTGTCTCAACTACACGACTCCCAAACATCACACTAGATTCTGTGTCGATAGAGGTGTCAAAAATTAGCACATACCAACACAGCCCTGATGATACGAACTTCTATTTCACAACTTTTGGCTTCACTGCCGTTGACGCAACCTCCCAGTGAACGAGGTGGCCAACAACCTATGTGATTTTTATCCCTAAGTAGCCGCAGAAATTTTTTAGAAGCACTTCGCCCTTCGCGGACGAAAAATGTTGCGTACGTTTTACGTGTTTTTTGTAGCAGGCAGAAAAACGGAAGACTGTTTTGTTGTCCGCAAGTTGACTGCGTGTAACTTTTATATGACAAAAGATTGGATTGTGTTGTTTACACTTATAATAAATTGCGGTTATCCGATACAAGTGCGCCCTTAACAATTGCCAAGATGGTCACTAAATGCGCATGTGTGCGCTTTTCGAAAATTATAAAGATATGTGGGCACGTCTTTCGATGCACTGATGAGCTTTGCAGACCATTCTGACTAGTTGACACACCAATTGCATTAGTAGACCGAGGTGGTACAGGTGTAATCCTGAAATCCTTAAAGCTTGACAAAAGTGAGACTTAATTTTCTAATACAGCCGCATCCGTCCTAGTTACGTTTGTAACGTGAATTTACCACAAACCTCTGTTGTGTCCGCAAAAGACGCTTCGCCAGCAAGTTGGTTGATCGCGCAAACTTCCGTACAGGTCATGTCAAAAGCTAAACCACAAACGCGTACACTCATTTGCACGACAGACATGCACTCACATACAGTACGTTGACAGTACGTTGTCATTCGCCTTGGTGAAAGTTCTCACACAGCATGTACACACTGTTCCGATAGTCTCTTCTTGTCCGTCGTGTTCGGGACTTTTTTTTTGTTCCCGAATGTCGCATGTGGGTAATACACTACTCGTGAGTTGGATACTACTCACAACGAAACTGTCTGTTATACAACATCTCTAGCATCAAAATTAATGCCCTGGTTTAGTTAGGGCAACTTGATTCGTTGTTCTGTAGTAGGTATACGTCATTCCGTTTGTTGTGGCCCGCAACTCATAAGATGGTATTTCCCCAGTTTTACTAATGAGAATCGCATCCAAACATTACAACGTTTGTTTGGATTTTTGAGGTCGACGGAATTCCTTGTGAACATTCGTCTTCTTTGGCTGATGGCATACAACTGTGTTGAATGTTTTTGCATTAATCGTCCTAGCACCGCAACCAATTTTTTCTGAATTCCGCCTGCTTTCACGGTAAATACAGTATTAAATGGAGCTTTGTCTTTTCATTTCAGCTTCAGAAATGTTAGCCTAATTTGTGAAAACCTCAGATTAAGACTCACACACTTGATGAGATAGGATTTCAACAGTTAGTATAATTGGTATGGAAGTGCCTTTTCTGAACGTGAAAATGGTCTTACTGATATCTTTATTTTGCCCATGCGTTTTGAAACAGATTTTTCCATACCGTCAGCCCCAAAACCCGCCGGACGTCCTAGCGAGCAATAAAAGGTAATGGGGGTAGATTCTAGCTCCCTTAACATTTTCAAATGGTTAAGCTCACTCTGGACTAAGAGCGACATCCCCGATATGACTGTCACCGCCAGTTAAAGCCCGTAGATTTCTAGTGACTCACTACGCCCCATATAATGTAATACTCCTACAAAAGGCGACAAGGTTCTTCAGTCACGTGACCGTTTTTGGTGAAAGCCAACCGGACTGCATGAAAATCACATACGTTTACGGCGTTAAAATGTGAGGTTATCGACTACAACAGAGCAAAATGTGTTTTGTATGGTTCACACTGTTGGTTGTTGTACTCTACGTATACCTTTAACTTCGTGTTTATTGGAGCTATTGATGAGATGACCAACTTGTTGAATAGTGCTGCACTTCAAACCGCCTTGTAAAATACTCATGGTTCAGGAGTGACCGCGTTAAGCACCCTGCTATGGGCCGTGTGATTTGAGTCCTCACCCACTACAATCCTGTGACTATGGCCAACTACGTTACATGTACCTTATTCACTGTAACTGCATATATTCAGTAATCAGTGCTATTTTTTCAAAATTTCAAGATGTAGGTTTTATGCAAAACTGGTCAAATCAGTACTTCTTAAATTGGTTCTGGTGAAACCGTTCCCACCACCAGGGATTCTCCGGATGTGTTAAGTTTCACTTTATATGTGCCGTCAGATAGCTGGTCCACCATTTAACTTTCCAACGGCTGACCAATCACTGACAGAAGTGGTAAGCTTCTGGCGTTTTCTATGTGGCCTTCTTCCGCAAAGCAAACTGATGTCCGTGTCTAAGGTTTTTCTTCATGACGGTTAACTCACTGCGCAGTTTCCGATGTTTATCTTTTGTCAGTATTCTGTGCAGCAATAGGGAATCCAAACATGCACGCCGGAGATTGCGAGAAAATATATCAAGCATATTTAGCGCATCTCCACAACTCTTTTTATTCCATCCACTAGTCTCGTGGTAATTTCTGAGCTTCCTTCCGATTTTGCATTTCATCCCGGTGAAGAATGCGCTAGAGCCTATCGGTACCCCAAGATTGGTCCGGTGTTTTCGGCCAACAGCGTGATGAAGGTTCTCAGCACACGTTTGTTGAAGTTTATTCCACTTGTCCTCATTTGCGCTTGTGTCGATGTGTAGATCCTATTCGTATTCTTCCACATCTTGGGTAAAGTGATACAACCATACCCGGGCAGCTTTCCTCTTCCACCTGGCTCAGAAAAATGTCCGCCCAATTCATTCAGTTTCCCACTAGGTATGTGCGCACAATTATGAGAGTTCACTAGTAAGGCTGAGTTGGGTGTCATTTCATTAGATAATCAAGTTCGGTCCCTTAAATGTCTCGCTCTTCTATCGATCTGTGTAAAGCGCCAGATTTCCAGGATGTCGACTTACACCGGACACGGATATTCAATAACTTTGAAGAGGTTACCGAGGAGAACCAGAAAGTGAAGTGAGCCCAAGACTGAGCTCTTGAGCATCTTCGTTGAGACCCTCCAGTTAGAAGAGTGAGTCTAATGTGCTTCCAGCATTTAGCTACATTTGCGGAGGAAGTGCCCTGTCTAAACTAATTTGGGAACATTTCGAGTGGAACTTTGTAGAACACTTTGCTGAACTTCACAATGTTAACGTCTGTTGGCATTTACCAGTTTCATCTTCAGTCCAGTGTCCTCTTGCTGACAGTTTCTTGGGCAAGCAGAGGAGATTTTGTTAAAAATTACACCGGTTATCTTGTAGAAGCTCGTCCGCCCACGGATAATTTCCGAAACTTCTGTCTACCAAAAGTTCACTGACCTACAAGCCACTGAGAATAGACTCGTTGGTCGGCAGTAGACCGACAGCCTGCGGCTGCCAACCACAAACATAAGGCAGATGAATGATGTTTTCCACTCCGTTGTATACCAAGCATGTTGCATTGGGAGTTAAATATGCAGGATAGCAGAACTGCAAGGACGTCCTCTAGTCCTTTCAGTATCAATAAATGTCAACCGTGTTGGTAAAATGGCTCCTGGAAATTGAGATTTCTCATATATCTTACGATATTTTGCAAATGAATTCAGGGGGAAGTGAGTTTGTTTCAGCGGAGTGCGCCGCAAAATAATTAACCGAAATCAACCTTGTCCGTATCTCCAGACACTCCGAAAGATGCATGTATATTTTTTGTTTTTCACGTCCGTTTATCCGAGTAAAAATATTCTCTCGATGGTAAAGTCTCTGACTACGTTATCAGGTAATATTCACAATCTTCCACCCATTAATCTGTTACGGTTTTTGTAGATAATTCTAAAGTTTTCATATCCGCATCTGGTTGTGCAAACGTGAATTCTTGCTAAACCTCTTCGTTAGGATCAGAAACTTGGCACCCGTTTGCATCTAGGCAGTTCTTGATAACGAGCTGATGGAAACCGATCTAAAGCATACTTTTGCAACTGCTGTTCTATTCGAAATTAGTGACCGTCATAGTCTCGGGTGTTTTCAGCCGTCCAGTCAGTGCAGTCAACTTTCCCTCATTTTAGTAAAAGGTAATGACCAGACATTTTAACCTATATCCCGCCGTGGTTTTTTGACATTTTACTGTCTCCAATGAACCATTCAGTGATAAAAAATGATTCGATTGGCCAGTGTTCAAATGTATTGTAATGAACAACAGGTTCGATAATAATACTTGACCCCCTAACCGTCTGGTGGACATTCAGACGTACAAACCCAAAAACTTATTTAGCACTTCATCCAAAATTGTTTCCCTTTAGACTCGCGTAAACTGCGCACACTTTTGAAGTTCCCCATTCATCTGTGGAGAACCGAATTAGTCCAGGATAAGATGGCGGTCAACACTGGCATACAGTCGAAGATCGTTAAACAGCGAGACCGGTCGCCATTTCGGTGTCCTGTAGCCAACACCGAACGCTCCATAACTCAAAGCAGAAATATTTTCTCTGCATCACAGATGCTTGTATCAGATTTCCTGGTTCGTAATCGCCAAGGTAACCACAGCCAGAACTTTTGCTTGAAGGTACATAAGCAACCATGCCTTCTCCATGGGTATACGGCCTACCAGAGCAGAAAAAGTAGCACCTTTGGATAGCCATTTTTGCGTAGCTCACCAACATTGACTGTTGTGGACGACTCAAATTGGAACTAACAGAAAAAGGTTGAAGAAAGGAGAGTTATGGCTTGAGAAAAGTAAGACACGTTGAAATATACCTTGTAGTGTATGCACATTCACAGTTGATGACGAGCAATCTAGACCATTTACTGTGGCAACGGCGGGTCACAGGGCTGTGTACTGCATCTTTTGTTACGATTTGTCTACGTCACTACCCGTTCGACCTATAGTAACAATGCTATACTTACGCTTGCTGGTAATACGAATCTTTGGAGTACTTTATGCAACGCCGAGGGCTCAGAGCGATTTCAAGAATACCGGGGTGCTCATCGTCTATTGTCCATGTACATTCGGCTGCCTTTCACCATGTGCAATTCAAGCGCAACCATACAAGGGAAAATTACACAGTAACTGTCGCACGTTCATCAACTACTGTGCCGAGTGCCCATTCTGTAGAACGTGTGGAACAAAATTTCTAAAGGAATTTTGAAGAAGTGGTAACTGATTGCAATGCTAACACGTAACCGCTGGAGGCACGCTGCAGCATTAGCTATTATGCGGACCTTAGACCCATCGTTCTTTAATGAGTACTTGATGACCAGGCTTATTAGAAGAGCGAAAAAATGGACCGACAGCCGTAGTCTAAAAATTCCCTATATTTGGCAGGCGAGACAACAACTTCGTAGAGGTGACGCACCATTTGATCAAACGACACAATTTGAGCGCGAGTGATCACTCGCACGCCGTTAGTTGATCTTCCCTTCGCATGGCAGCCGCACTCCTGCCATGATGGGATTTCAGCGGCTCTCCTCGTTTCTGATTGATATACATGATGCATTTTGAGTCAGAGATTGTGTTCCGTCGGAGACAGCACTCATTCGGGTTCTGGTATACAGTTTTGTCACGTTGTGCTTTAACAGAATTCATCATCCTTGACTGGTGTACATGATCCGTTTGGGCACACATAAAACATTATATTTTTACACTAAAGGCGGTGATGTTGCGCCCACAGCCTCGAAGGAGGGCCGTCAGAACAGCTCGGAGGAAGAGACCGATTCCAGCCCCACCACCCTCTTCAATTCCACGCCTTCTTTCCCAGGTTCTTCCTCACACCATCTTTTCTATTTTCTCGCGAAATCCAGCAAGGTAGTAGCTTTCAGATGAATGTATACGAACTGTCTGAGTCTGTTCAATAAATAACCGGAAATCAGAGAGTTAACTCATGACACCCAACCCCACAGATTCGCCTTCACGAAGACCTGGCATACAGGTGATATCAGTGGAATTGAAATGAGTGTCCCCGGGGTATTTAGTTTACCGGGCTGACTCTGCCCGAGGGAGAATGGAGGTTCTGCGATTTTTCTTCAGCAGTGTCTCCCGACACCCACTGTTATCGGTGACTTCCAGTCCTCTGATAAATGTGACGCTCTGTGGCTTCGACCACCACTGCGTTGCCAAGACTCACTCTTAGTGGGGGTTATTTATCGTTCTCCTTCATCAGACGTCTCCGACGACGACACCCTTCTGGTAAGCCTGTAAACTTTTCTTAGGCCTACAACGCTTCACTCACTGCTTATTATGAGTGACTTCAATGCACCCAAGATAAACTGGACATCAGTTTCTCACCAGGTTTGTGAAAACGGATTCTTGACTTCCTTATCGACGCTGATACGTCGGAAGGCGTGGTCACAGCACGTCACCGCCCCGACGCCGCATGGTTTTGGTCAGATTTCCTCTCTGCTCGACTTAGTTGTCACTGATGAGAACCACCTGGTAGACAGAGTGATCATCAAGCCGCCACTTGGACACAGTGACCACTCTCTGTTAGCCTTTGATCTTATCTGTTACTGGTTACAACAACCAGCAAAAAGGTCCACAGTCCGAAACTTTAATCAGGCAGATTTTAACGGCCTGAGAACCTACCTAGGTTCACTTATTCTTGACCTGAACTCTGTGGACCAGAACTACCGTACGTTGCAAAGCGCAATTCAGAAAGCGGACGACTTATTTATACCGTGCAAACGGTATATTTCCTCTTATCGACCACCCCTTCCACGCAGGATACGTCGTCTTCTTGATAACCGTTCCCATTCAATCGCAAAGCATAAGCTCACAGGAAACTCAGAGAACCTAAGCGCGTTTCACATTGTCCGAAACAGGTGTAGGTGGGAAATCCGCAAACACACCAAACTCGTACAAGAGAGGATCCTCCACAGAGCCCGCGGAAACAACCACTTCTTATATAAGCATATGCGACGACTAAGAAAGAACAAACCTTCAGCTCTTTCTTCACGACTGCCCAACAGGGAGACTTCATCTGACTCCCTAGTTGTGGCTGAGTTGTTCAGGGGGTATTACTCGGCAGTCTGCAACGTCGCATCCCCAAGCTGGCATCATATGCTACCTCTGCAGAAGTTCAGGCAACCACTTGTGACCGCTGACTTTTCTGTGCTAGGTGTTGAAGACCTTTTACTCGAGGTTAATTCACATAGTGCAATGGGTCCTGACATGATCCATCCCGGAATACTCAAGGAAGCAGCCGTTAGCCTAGCGGAACCCCTTTATGAGCTGTTTAAACAAACACTCCAGACTAGCATCCTCCCTGGCGCACGGAAAGAGGCGACGGTCACACCCATATTTAAAGGGGGTGACCGGCACTCTTGGGTTAGCTATCGGCCAATCAGCCTCACTAGCATCCCGTGCAAAATAATGGAGCGCCTACTAAAGCGCACCATACTCAATCACTTCTTATCAAATGATCTTTTCTCTTCCACCCAGCATGGCTTCCTTCCTAATCGGTCATGCATAACAAACATGATTATTTTCATGGACAGTCTGACGGAGACCAAAGACAATGGCCTCATCTCAGATTCTATCTTCTTTGATTTCGCCAAGGCTTTTGATCGTGTCCCACACGGCCCCCTAAAACACAAACTGAAAGCCTACGGTATTCAAAGAGAGGTTCTTCGCTGAATTGCCTCTTTTCTTGATAACAGAACTTTTGGAGTCAGGACCGGATCAGACCTTTCGTCTCCCTCTATCATTTCTGTGGGAGTTCTCCAAGTGTCAGTACTAGGCCCTTTGTTATTCCTCATTTAGATATACAACCTCTTGAACAATATCTCCAACAACATCGTCATATACGCAGACGACTTGAAAATCTGGAATGCCACTAATCCCATTGCGCTAAAAATTGATCTTGACGCGATCAAGCGCTGGTCGGACGATTGGAGTCTTCCACCAAATGACAATCACCATGCTCACTTGTCACTCGGTGGAGATTCTGGCAATGTCTTCATGATTCATAATGCATCTAACACAGTAGATATCTTGAGAATTGATCTGAAGGAAGATCTGGACATGTTGTTAGCGTCAAAATTTTTCTTCACGTATCACCATGAGATGGAAGCAAAAAGGGGATCTGCCCGTCTTATGATGATTTGGCGCACTTTCTCCGTATAAACAATAAAGCGTCTCGAGCGCTTTACGGGGTTTCTATAAGACCGCTCCTCGAGTATGCCAATCTGGTCGTGTATACCGGCCTGTGCAAAGATATATTAACTGTTGAGCATGCCCAACGCGCGGCTATCAAGGTGGTCGCGTGCTTGAATCTCCACTTGAAATTCGTGACCAGTACCCATTTGAATTCCGGAAACTCTGTGGTGATTTAATACCCACACGCATCTTTGAATTAGGTCTCGTAGAATAGTCCCTGCTAGCACCAATTAAGGATTCGGTTTAAGGATGAATTAAAGCTAATTTCGGGAAAGTTTAGGGATGGATTCTTTCGACCAACAGTGTTCTGGTTGCTGAAAATGTGTCTATTTGCTTGTGAGCCGGTATACTCCGTATTTATAGACTACATGAAGTAACTAACACAAAGGAACTGCATTGAACTCCAGAAAGTTTTCGTTTTACGTACAAACTATTTTTCAGTCCGTTACACTTGTTAGGGTTGCGTTAGGGATTTTGTCCCAAACCCCCTGATTAATTCCAAGATCACATAGGAAATTTTCAGGGATTTGGGACAAAATCCCTAACGCAACCCTAACAAGCGTAACGGATTGAAAACTAGTTTATACGCAAAACGAAAACTTTCTGGAGTTTAATTCAGTTTCTTTGCGTTAGTTAATTCATGTAGTCTATAAATACGGAATATACCGGCTCACAGGCGAATAGACATATTTTCAGCAACCAGAACACTGTTGGTCGGAAGAATCCATCCCTAAACTTTCCCGGAATTAGTTCTAATTCATCCTTAAGCTGAATCCCTAATTGGTGCTATCAGGGAGTTCTTCACTGTGGCGAATGATGACGGCTGACGTGGGCATAATGTGGAACTTTTCAAGCTTCGTCCTTGAACCTTTCTTAGACAGCAGTTCTTTTCTCACAGGTTTATTAGCTATTGGAATAGCCAGTAATCTTACTTGTTCTTGGTATTCACTGCACTCCCCAACAGTGGTGCTACACCCCGTTTCCAATGATCGCCCTAGTAGCCATCCACGTTCAATAGCTGCACTGTAACCCAGGAAGTGTGTACTACGCCGAACGAAAGCAGAGATGATGATCTAAATGAAGATAAGGAAATCTGTTACACAATGACGTCGTAAACCAGATGATTCGTTAAAAACGATCGGCGCAGTGAAGAAGACAGCGACAATGATTGCATTGGAAGTTGCCTTTGAAGCGAACTTGTCGCTAAGAGCAACTTATATAATGCTTCGAAAGTTCAAGGAATTGTTGCCAGAGTTGCCGATGCTTGGAACACCACGTGTAAGCATGAAGAAGACCATCGATGGGGGTGAATACGTTCATTTCTGTGTGAAAAAAAGTATTGAACAGGCATTGTGCGGACGCTGGGATGGTCATTTGACGTGCGTTCATATGCAGCTGCATACTGATGGAGTAACATTGTTTAAGAGCCCCCGTCGTCAGTTATGGCTCACCTTAGCCAGAATGACATTACCGAAGACGCCGGTGTTTGTCATTGGTATATTTTGCGGTGAGGGTAAACCTGGTAATGTGTGTGAATATCTTGTTGATCTGGTTGGAGATCTGAAGACGGTTTTAAGCGATGGGGTTACGTTGACCGCCTACAGCGTGCATGTGGAAGTCGTTTCTCTTTGTCATCCACCCCGTTAGCGACCGCCATCGTTGGTGAGTTGGTTTATCAACAAATGACTGTTGTTACAGAGATCGTTATGAAACGTCAGTACTTTGGAGTGCCTCTGGCCACCATGAAAGAAAAAATACAGCGTTGGATACAAAATACACGCAACAAACTCATGAGAGAAAGAAGACAAATGGAAGGCGATGCAGACGTTCGATTGACCAGTAAGTGTTCCATTTTATTCATCGTATTTGTAACAATCACTAAGATATTGAACGTTCAGTTGAAATCCCAGAACTTTTATATTTGGCCTAAATGTGAGAAAATTTAAATTGCCTCTACATGGTCACCCAGTTTTCGTAGACTAGTGAGGGAATAATTTTATTGCTAAGCGTAATATTTCCGTCGAATCCATTACAGTGATGTACGGTCGTGTTTTCCATATTAACTGAGATATACCACTTTTTTTCAGATTTGGACTCTCAGGCGGATGTCCGGAAATCTTAATAATTGCATACGGAACCGGAGAACGATTATGACACAGCAAACCGGAGATGAACAATCACGTGATGGAACAATATTCCTGCAATTTGTACATTCCATAGATGTCCATTAAATTCTTAACGCATTCATTCCGTGTTTTCTCAAACGAAGGGGGATTTATGGAATACGCTGCGCGAAGGCGTGATTTCGTTGAGATAAACCTTGAAAATATGACGAATTCGGTAACGATGACGATTATGAGAGAAGACGATAAGTGTTAGAAACTACATAAGGCGTGCAAAAATTTTCTCGTTGGACCGTCTTTTGAGTGACTCGAAGGTGTTCAGTCAAGAATCTGAGAAGACAATCGAAAGACACTCAAAAGACGGTCGTGCTGCATGGGCGCCTTTCAAATCAACAGATGCTCGCTGACACTGAACAAGAAGAACCGAATGGACCCTAGAACCGTGGGCCGCTGCCTCGAACCCGTGTATCAATCGCTGAATCACTGAAAATGTTCAGTAATCCTATGCATAGGATCATTGTATATAATCCTGAATGGCCTTAGTAAAAAAAACGTGGCGAGTAGCTTATGTCGGTTGGACACCGTTATTTAACGCTACTATTACAGTTACCAACAGTTATGACTTCGCATACATCAGTTGTGAAACTGAGGACTGTACTGTCATAAGACTGTACATTCCTATATGTGCACGAAAAATAAACAAAGCCAGTCTTTTGCGGTGTATAAACGTAGGCAAATTTCAGTCACCTTATGAGTTGGTGAATCAATGCATCAATCACATCTACACGAATAATGAAATATTGGCTACAGTTATATGGTCAGGGCACATAGACGTAGTAAAATATATAAGGCATACAACGTCAGGTACACTGTAACGGGTATTAACTGAGTGTGTACGATCTCCGAAATTTGATGCTTCTTTAGAGTTTGTAACTTTCGTTAAACTGAGAAATGCTTTCGTAATAAGCCCGATCACATTTGATGTTTTCAGAGAACACCTTACGAAATGTTACAGACAGCAATCAGTGACGTAGTTCACTTCGAACCGTCTCGAACAATACTCAAGATCCGTGGATAAACGCATCGGGCGCTCAAAAGAACCGTACTATGGATCTTGTGATGTAACCCTATGTCCTAAGAACCACTCAGGACCATGTGCACCAATCCTACGCCGAATTATAACTATAATTCTATTTCACATAGTTTCTCAAAATGTTACCTTTAAATGCTGCGCATAATGGTGTGAGATCGTAAACTTTGCCCAAAAAAGAAACTAAACAGTCCTCTGGAGTGCTATGTAATACAATATCGTTTGGTGTGTAGTATTTTCGTTTTAGCATTTTAAGTTTAAATTGTTGGGCAAGAAAGTCACGGCAACGTAAATATTCTGAAGGTCAAAAGATATCAATGGGTTCAAACGGTCGGAGACGGGTTTTAGCGCATTTTACACAGGTTCAAGGCCAAGTCCACACTACCTGGATCCAGTCAGTTTGTTCGTTTTGATGTCCGGCGGTTTTCTGTTGACATGATAGGCGACCACTGCAAAAGATGAAAATTACTCGCAGGGAGTGAAATCTGACGTTAGACGGCGAAGAAATAAGAAATCATTGAGCACTGAACGATATTTCAGTGGTATCGCCCAGGAATATGAAAGTAATCGATTTCCATGACACAGAGCATCAGGAAAGTTGAGAGAATTTGTTTTAGTCGACCTTAAATCAGTTTGTCCTTCATTGAGCGCCGAGATCGAAATTAGCGATGGTAGGTGTTGTCACGATATAAATGTAGTATCTTGTGAAGATTTTTTTCACGTGTGATTAATAATTGACCGAGGTTATCCTTCATTCCATGTTAGGTTATGGATTATTCGCAGGGCTTCAAAGATGTCTTTGAGGATCGCGAATAAGCTAGCTTCAGCGAGTTCAAAAGTTGCTTAGATAGGTACATGAAGGATCACAATGTTCTGTATGTGCTTGGTTCAAGCAGGAAATCAGGCAGTGGACGCTTGAAATATGATAATATGAGTGTGCTTGTCGCTGAGTTTACCTGTTAGATGGCGTTCCGTTGTATAAAACACAGGCGACTTAAGAGCGATAACCGTGGAGTACGGCGTGATTAGTGAGTTCAGTTCACCTAATTCTCATTGCACAGTTCCCGCAATACATGCTGCCAATCACGCTTTAACGTGGTTAACAGGAATACCGTGTTGGTTGTTAGCTCTTTCACGTTGGAGCACAATCACGACCTAACTGCCTTGCTGTACGATGCCAATCCAAGGATTTGTCGGCTCACGGACAGTTAAGTGAACAACTGGAGACATATTTTTGAGTTCAACACGCCAACTGCTGAGTTGAAGCAGTATGCTACGGATGTTTATGGCGAATATATAACTACCATGGATATTTGCAACATCCGTCATCGGTTGAAACGGCCGGTGACAAGTAAGTGGGTTAGTGTGCACTAATGTAGCCGAAAATCTGCCACAAATCCTGGATCATATAGGGAAAAACGGCGCGCTGCGTGTCATCAGAGACGACAACAATAGGTACACGCACATATGTTTTGCACGCAGAGAGCAAGTGCAGTTATTCAGACGGTTCCCTGACGTGGTAAACGTCGATGTCACTCATGGGAACAACCGCCACAACTAGGTCCTCCATCATTCTGCATTGGCCGCTGTAGATTAAAGCTGTATTAGTTCCTCGTTACAGACGGCATGGGTCATGGACGACCCGTAATGTACGCCTATGTACGAAGTGAGAAATACGCATCCATGCGTCATTTGTTCGAGACATTCCGGGAGGTTATGGGGGAACACATACGTGTCAAAACGTTTGCGATGGATAAAATGGCGGCCCAAATGCGAGCAGCACGAGTAGTCTTTGGTTGCAACATTAAGTTATGTTACTTCCATGTTCGGGATGCTGTGAGGACACATGTAAGTTGTTGTAATAAACCTCATAAACACCATCCAGACGAATTCCTTCAGAAACCGGTATTTGTTTCATCGCATGGCTACTTGCAACAACTCTGAAGATTGAGTGATCACCTTTGTCTATTCATTTTTCAGGTTCAACCGGGATGTTGCAATAATCCGCCGAACAGACCCCAGCTTCATGAACTATCTCTTGTGCAATTGGCTATATATAAAGCCAGAGTGGGCCATCCATGCACTGTAGGATGTTGTTTATTTCGGAAATCGAACAAAAAACCGTCTGGAGAATGCGAATGGGCGACTAGAGAAGCGCACTAATCCCAGAGCTAACTTTGCCACTGCCATTAGTAAAATTTGGTCCCACAGCGAGTGGCTAATGCGGGAGTTTGAGATGCGGTGCACTTACGGTTGCGACCGCCGGGAGGTGGTCAGCGTAGACGTGTACGATAAGAATATACTCTCTCGGCTGACAACATTTGCCAGTCAGTTGGTGTTGAAGCATCTTCAGGGGCGTACCACCTTGCTGCACTTCGAATGGTTGAACGAGTTCAAAGTAATCTTACTTTGTTCAACATTATTTGGTAACTTCGAGTTAGTCATGAGGGTACAAAGTATAGAGTAAACATCAATGATGGCACGTGCGAGTGCAGTTTCTATAAGTCCATGTGGTTACCTTGTATTCATATGCTGTCCGAATTCAGAAAGCACTTCTATCCATACAGTACGTTGTTGTTAACTATGACCGCATTTGCTCTAGGCCGCTTCCCAATCCATCGACGATGGTCCAAGTGAAAGTGTTCGCAAATGACAACACAGACGTCACCGGCAAACGTAATTGATACCCCACTTATCATGTTACATACGGGTTAACTGTAGACCAGCATGCACAGCAAGAGGAGGACTTCTACTGAAGCGGCACAGAAAGCATGCAGCCTCCTCGATTTCTGACGGGATAACCTATACAATGATAACATGTACATATAATAAACGTATTTCGATATTTCAGTATCGTGATGTTCTCACTGGGGGTGCATGTAAGCTGACCGTCGAGCATAGACGTCAGTGTGTCCAACCATAGGTCGTGGCGTTGTAACTGTTGAGTGCACGTAGGCTGACCGTCCAGCATAGACGTCAGTGTGTCCAACCATAGGTCGTGGTGTTGTGACTGTGGGGTGCACGTAGGCTGACCGTCCAACTGTTAACCCCGAATGGCTTCATGCAGTACAGTACCTCACTTCTCGTTGAACCGCTTTGCTTTCATGAAGACACGTGATATTACATTTTCTTGGTGATCAGGTGACTGAAAACTGTTGCATAGTTTCCGGTTACCTTAAGGCCAAGTCAGTTCACGCCGATTACGTTGAGCAATATCTACTCTTAGCAGATCACGCCGGGTTTCGCCCGCATTATGTTTAGAAGACACCAGCTGCGGTCCCATCTACTTACCCACGACACCTCTAATTTTCAGTGGTTTCCCATCGCACGTGGGGATGATCATTATTACCCAAACTTATAAACTGTCAGCAACTATTCCAAGGAATATCAAATGAAGTCTTTTAAAAATTGGCTTACAAGTAATACGGTGCATGTTTATTAATCGTTGGTTCCTTATACCCTCTATCAACCAGATCGCAAAACTTCAACTATCTCTTCAACATATTTCGCTGTTAATTTAGCGCAAATCCTTGGCGTCCTTGATAAACATCGTTTGCGCATTAAAACAAACGAATTCTCACAGTACAATAGGCATATCCCATACTTTCCTAAATATTCCGTCCACTATTACTCCCACGACATTCTAAACCCTCATATTTAGGGTAAATTAGCTACAGCATACACTCCCTGCGGATAAATTGAGGCCTGAAAAAAGGTTGTCGCACAGCTCCTAGAACAGAAAGAAATAACAGTCTAGCAGAACAGAGTAAATTACTAGCCTAACAATTTCACAAGTAGGTGGGAATCCAAAAACACATTGAGACGGTCCTTAGAATAGCAACTAACAATCTCTAGTGGAAGCTCCTTCCAGTGGTTGATAACTCTACACGAGAAGAACTGTTGTCTTAGGAAGGTCCGAGGTCGAAGATTATAGAGCTTCTTCTCGTGACCTCTTGGATTGTTATCACTTACTAGGGTGAGGAATTGTTGCACGAGTCCTGTGATGAAGAGGAAGTGTGTAAGAATTAAGTCAACGCGGAGTGTACTGCGAGATCCTGAATTCGTACGCCCAGAGTTTCCCCAACCTTATGCTACCGCAAATCGTAAGTCGCAAGGAGAAAACGGTGATTTAAGAAGTCCGTGCCCAAAATGGCATCTGGCACATCCGCTATAGTGAGAACCCAACGAAAAACACGCCGCAGGCCCACGTCCAACGTCAAGGAGCGTGCGCCAAAAGTGCGTATTGGGGTTCCATTGGCGGCACGGAGCTGGAAGGGCGTTGATCGAAGCGTGTCCCCTTTTCTAGGTGGTACGACACTCACCTGAGCGCCGGTGTTTACTAGAAAATGCAACCTAGAACTATCATTGTGTATAAAAAATAGGCGACCAGGGGTAGGACTGCCAGCAACAGTTGTCGCCATTACTTGTTGGCAGTTCCGTTTCCGGAGGCGGTTGAGAAGGTGCACGGCTTAACGCATTTCCGTGTCTTGGTCCCAAACATGTGATTGTACCAGCAATACCCCGTTCTTGGACGCGACCTAGAACGGCTACGTCCTCTGGAAGCGGAGAGACAGCGAGAAGCTTCAAGAGCTTGAATTTCTCGGCAAAGTTCTCCCACTTTTGCTATCAATTCGGCGGGTGTGCTTTCTGCGTATGCATCGACCTGGTACATTTTGCTGGTAAGACGTTGGATGACTGAGTCGGCCGATTTTGCCAAGTCATCCATAGAGCTCGTTGACATGAATGGAGAAACAATTGCCTATACAAAGTCGGGCAACCTCTGCATCCAAAGGTAACGCATGAGTTTGTCGTCAACCCTGTGATTTTGTCCCACATGTTTTAACTGTCGAAGCAGTTGAGATGGAGTAAGATCTCCTAGCTGCAGCTCGCTAAGAAACTGCATAAGTCGTTTCTCTTCCGATACGACAGCACGTTCTAAGAATGCGTTCTCCAGTGCGTCGTAAGGGTTGCTCTCGGGTGGTTTAATCACTAGATCTCGGACATAGGGTGCGACCGACATTGGCAAAGCGGTAGCCAAGTATGTGAACTTGGCAGTCTGGCTAGTGATGCGTGCTAACTGGAATTGCAGGTCATGCTGCGCCAGCCAGTACTCTGGGTCGTCCAAACATAATCGGGGACACTAAAGCTTGAGGCGTTTTCCTTCGCATCTATCTCGGCGAGCTCCAGTTTTCGGTCTGAGGTATCTCACTGCATTGTTCAAATACACACAGGATTCTGAGAGAATACAAACGCTTAAAAACTAGTGGAACCAGGGCACGAAATTCAGTACTACGTATAAATGAATATAAGTATGCAAACACGAGAGAAATAATTGAATCTAGGGTATGCAAAGGGTGCAATAAATAATAAGAAGCAGTAAATTAGCTCGTGGAACGAGCTCACCAAATTGTAGTCCTAGATCCTGAATTCGTACGCCCAGAGTTTCCCCAACCTTATGCTACCGCAAATCGTAAGTCGCAAGGAGAAAACGGTGATTCTGCAAACAAATTTTATTTATTGATTTAATCACCGTTCACAATAGACTTCAACGTAACCATTGAGGGGTGCTAGAGAGCTGGACGTGAGAGCACCTTGAGCACAGCCGCACAGCAGCCGCCAGAGAGGAAGAGTGCGTCGACGGAAAATTCCATTCAAACTTCAGAATTTAAACAAGCGCTAGACTGGTTGAGCGGCTTTCCTAACGGTAATAGCTCAACATTGTTATCCTAGTGAATGTAACCTACAGGAGTAGAGATAGTGCGAATTGATTGCACAGCTGACAGCATAACTGCGTTACTTATGCCGGCCCACTAACATTGATGATGGTGGTTTGTAGCAAGTTTACATATACAAGGTAATGTGAACAGGCGCGGTGGTACTGGCAAGGCAAATCTCACGTCGCGGGGAGTTTAGAATTTTGCGGTCGTCAAAGGATTCTTCTAAACTCAAATGGACATAGATCGAGAATTTTGAGGCGAGACTCCTAGGTGAGGTGGCACAAGCTGGTGGCCATTCTGGCGACTACTTGCTGGACATGTTCAATGGCGAGTATGTCTCTTTTCAAGCCAGTGTAAACGACTTGGCTAGCAAACTCCAGCAATGGTTTTACATATACGCCGTAGAGCATTTGAAAGGCATGCTTGCCTATGCGGAAGAAGGCTCTTTTTATCATCCCAAGAGTAATGAATCCCCGTTTGGCAGCCATCTGATGATGCTAAGAGAAGGATAAAATCTCTAGGTCAAATCTCTAGGTCCTTTTGCACCGTGTATCACGATAAGGCTTCGGAGTCTCCTCCTAGCGAAATGTGTGCACAGTTGCCATCATTTAAAGGGTTTTCCAGTTAACTGACCAACACTTTACACGGCCAAGTTCATTCTGCAATGCATTGGGGTCACACGCATTCCATTTTAAGTAATAAGCATAAAGAAGGGCGGTGCTGGGAATAAGCTCTGGGATGTCATTGATGTATATCAGAAACAACAGTGGACTAAATACCGATCCTTCAGGAACTTCCGCGGAAACCGGGGAAGAGGACGAAAATCCCCAGCCGGCTTTTACTCTGAAAGTCCTGTTACCAGGAAAGGAAGTATTCCAGTGGAGAACCTTTCTTTGGATCCCATAAGCTTCTAGTTTATGTACCAGAGGACCGTGTGGGACACGGTCAAAGGCTTTGGCAAAGTCGAAGAAGATAATATATGAGATATGACCCTCGTCTTTGGCATCTGTCAGGTTGGTTATACATGTTGGTTATACATGGTGGATTTAGAAGAAACCCATATTGCATCGAAAAGAAACGGTTATTTGAGGATGAGTGCGTAAGGATGGCGCGTTTTAACAGTCGCTTCATCATCTTGCAAGGGATACTAGCGAAGCTGGTCGACCGATAACTCGCAACTGAGTGACAATAACCGGCCTTAAATATAGATGTGACAATGGCCTCTTTCCATGCCTCCGGAACAGTGCCAGTCCGAAGTGTCTGTTTGAAAAGATTATAGGATGGCACCGCCAAACCGAGGGCCACTTTGAGGATCCGGGTGGATTGTATATGGTCCTATGGCACCATAAGTGTTGATTTCAACAAGATATTCTGAACGTCGAGCACATAGAGTGCAGCTGACGTGAGTGGGTAATGGAATTTTCTCCTAGGAAGGATTGAATGCCAGTTTGACGGAACCACATTAGACACCGCTGAAACGTATTCTCTGAACGCCTCGGCAACCAATTGGGGGTTGAAGGAGGTTTTCCCGCCGGAAAGCTGCAAAGAAAGCGCTGATGACCTAGATTTCCTCTAACGACCCATGAACTTGAAAAGAAAACTCTTATTCTCGCGAGCTGCCAGTGGGATTTTTGACTGTGCCTGTTAGGTTTGTTGACCAGTTTTCCATCTTGCACCTGCTTCATGCAGAGAGAAAAGCTTCTGGATCTCCCGGCGTACTCGTTAGCTTCTGATTAGAAACTAGACGAGAACGTACTTCAACGAGTCGACGGATGTTTCTGGGAAGCGGTGCACGAGAGGAAGACTTCCATATTTTTCGGGGAACAAATGCCTCATCAGCTACGTGAATGAAGTCTTATTTACAGCATTTCGGCGCCAGTCACAGAAAAAGTTAAACGCTAATAGCATTTGGTCACTGTATCCCAACGGTGGTTTGACGACCATCCTACATGCGACGTGAGCTTCGTTCGTTATGACCAGATCAAGCAAGGAGGGCCGTGTCGTAGAGGCAGTTCGATATGCTGTGCCCAGAGTTTCTCGTGGACCAACATTGTCAAGGGTTTCCAGAACCCGCATCCACAATCCACATGAGGCAGCTATAAAGTTGAGTCTGGGTGCTTTGAAGTCACCCATAATAAGCAGATGGGAGAAGCGTTGGGTAGACGTTAGACAATCTGGGGCGGCAAGAATGGCCTCGTCGTCGTATGCACTACACGGCGGCAAACGATACACAACTACACACATGCATATCAACAGAGATATGAAGCTTGGGCCTTTGAAAGTTCCTTATCTTGAAGCTGAAACGAGGGAAATAAATGCAGTGTCAGAACTAATGCAGCAAATGATGTCCAGGGCGAGCCTTGGAAATTGCAACAGGTTCAGCAGGACCAAAGTTGTCCGGCACAGCCTTCCAACTATACAGCGATTGATGCGTGCGTTCGAGACAGACTGCTGAGATGATCAGATCTACTCAGGATTCCTTACTCAGTATCCAGCGGGCATCTGTTGATCTGAAAAGCAGTCACTGAAGACAGGGTGCAGCACCGCTCTTGAGGATTGCAATAAGTACCAACAAAAGAATAAGGCAACCGGCGAATTGAATGTTTAATTGAATGAAAATAAAACGGTGCCTTGAAGCCATCTCTAGAAGTACTGCTGGTGACTTCAGAAGGAATGTTGTTCCAGTTGTAAACAATCTTAAATAAAAAGAACTGCTGCCTCGGGAAGGTCCTAGCACGAAGCCTGGAAAGCTACTTGTGATGCACCCGTCGACGCTGATCACTCGCTACAGTGAAGAACTGTTCAACTGGACCTATTTTGAAGAAGAACTGCGTGGAAACTAAATCACCGCAGAGTCGTCAATGTCTAGGTGGATACAAATCAAAAACTTAAAGTCGAGATTCGTACCCTATATTTATTTGGCCCATCACCAGTGCAGTAGCCGCGCACTAGGCACGTTCAACAACTAATATCTTGCGCCAGGTCGTTTTACACGACCTGATTATCGCACTTGAGGAACCGTCTTATGCAAACTCCGCAAACCATTTGAGACATTTTCCCTATCCGTGAGTGGGGAGATGCACTCAACCATCCTAAGAGCAGAAAATCCCATTTTGATGTCATCTCATGGTGATACGCGAAGGATAATTTAGACAACATCCAGATGCCCAGATCTTCCCCGGTCGACTTTCGTGATATATACTGTGCTGAACGCACTATGAATCACGCAGGCATCAACACACTCCCTACCCAGTGTCACCTATGCGCACTTATTTTCATTTATTGTGAGACTCCAGTCGTCCAGCTAACTCTTAATCACGTCAGGACCAGTCTGTAGTGCACGTGGATCAACGGCGTTCCAGATTTTAAGTCTTCGGCGTACAGGAGGGCGTGATTGGAAATATAGTTCGCGAGTTCTTTGAATTGAATCGGAAATAACAGAATACTTAGCCTTGCTCCTTGGATAGTTCCTACAGAAATGAAAGAATAAACCAAAAGGTCTGATCCGGTCTTGAATGCAAAAGTACTGTCATGTATAAAAAAAGAGCTACCTCGAATAACATAGGCTTCTGGTTCGTGCTTCAGTGGGCTAGGTTGGATACGGTCAAAGGCCTAAGCATCTAAGGTGAAGACATTTTCTTTGGCCTCTCTCGGATTATCCAAGATAATAAGCATAGTTATTACGCGTGACCAATTAGGAGGGAAGCCATGCCGGGTAGGGGATAAAGAATTGTTGGATACGGAGTGGTGGAGGATGGCACGCTCTACTAAGCGTTGTATTGTCTTGCACGGAATGTTATCAAGACCGACAAGCCGATAGCTAACCGAAGAATCCCGGTGGCTAGCTTCAAAGATGGCTGTGGCTGTCGCCTCTTTCCATTACTAGGGTGAACGCCAGTCCTCAGTGTCTGCTGAAACAAGGGCAAGAGTGCACAATTTCTCGTCTTGGAGGTCAATGCGCCTTTGCGAGCAGCGACACGCGCACAGTTCGGGGATTTTGCGGAGCGAGCTACTGGAGCAAGGTGAAGCTTAGACACCGATGACGACAAGAGATTTGGTGCTGAACTGTTTGGTTCTCAAGTAAAATGGGCTCCTTCCTACCGGCTGCCTAGAAATCAGTCAATGGCGCAGAGCCTGGGGGGAAGGTCCACGGTTTCACAATCTTCATTACATTTTTCATACTTGTGAAATTGACAGAACCATCTGGAGGGTTTTCGCGATATCGATTCAGTACGTCGCATGTTAGGCGCCCTTGCTCTGTAAATTTGTTCTCTTTCCAGGTCGTTTCGGATGAATTTTTGCTTAACAGCGTTCTTCAGTGATGAATTTCCTGTATGACACGATCTCTTCACGAGTTTTATAGACGGCGTATACTGGCTCAGTAGGATAATTTACGGTGATTGTCTTTAAAGTTAACCAGCCTTCCACGAATACCTCCCCACGAAGTCCCCCGAAAGCTGACGTATGTTTCACGAAAGTTCACCTAACCAAATTTTATTTTCAGCCTGTGGCCACCTAGGCAGCTGCGCTCCCAACCCAATGGTAGTAAACAATCTTCGGGAATCTTCCTGTCTGACCGTCTCGTTCTAAAACAAGTTTCTATTCACAGGATATCATGTGGAATTCTGACGGAATGTTTCAAAAGAAACCTTTAACTTCCGCTGTCACGCCACTAGGTGGTTTATAAGCTACGTGCACACAATCAAATGGACGCCAAAGTAGTGCATTTAATCGCGTATATCATCTTAACTCGAGGCAGACACACCGCAGGATCTCGAGGAGAATAGGCCAACAACTGCAACAAAGTGATGTTCTCCGTTTAGAGTGTCTGGGTAAATGGTAACCTCTATGCTTTAGTGAGCCTGAAAGAGCGGTAGTATCGCCAGGAATCACTGGTAAAAGCTTACGGCNCTTACGGCAGTGTTCATCAGTGGCGCAGTTGAGATTCCAAACAACCTAACTGATGGAGTCTCCATGACGAACAAAACGGTCGACTAGAAAAGCGAACGATGCCCGGGTCGCACCAGCTAGTGTGAACTAGTGATAGTTAGAACCACTAAGTTGAGGGCAGAGTCTACAAGGCGTCCAGCGTCCACACAAGTGACGAAAAGTGCGGCTTTGTCGCGTAACACAGAAACAAACGTGCATGTCATATTGCAGCCAAAGAACACAGTTGAATCGATCAGAGAAAAGTCCAGCAGTGACAGGCGTAAGTAACGCATTACAAGTAGGCTGCTTAAGCGACACCGTAAGGAAAAGTCATGGAACCAGCGTATTTTTCTGTAGCAATCCAATTAAAACACTGTTTCTCGGATGGAACCCCAAATTATCAGGCTCCTGTTGGTTTGTTGGCTTCAATGTCCAGCTTCCGTACGCTGAAAGGCATCCACTGGAAACATCACGTATCAATTATGCGGTGAATTATGGAGGTATCCAAGTGCGGCACAAATGCATTAAGTCAACAAGTTGTTCAACAAACGAGAATTTACCACTGCGTTGGGCGGTTCTTCGGCAGAACTTGAGAACCGTTTAACAAGGTAAATCTTGTTTAATGGAGATGCGGTGATTGCCACTAAACCCGTCTTTCACCGCCTTTGTTTTGGCGCACATTCGACAATGGAGTGTATAAGTACGCTTGCACCAATCCTGATACATTACTTCTATATTACTGAATCATCACAGTTGGGGGTCGCCTATTTTCGTAAATTCTCATGATGAATATTTTTGCGCTTGAACGTCTACTCCCTCTTACTTTCTCCGCAGCGTAACCGAAGCCTATCAACAGCGCTCTGAAATACGACTTGCTACTGACAAAGAGCTGCAGTCTGTAAGTAGTGTTACATCCTTCTCAAAACGTCGACGATGAAAGCGCGTACAGCTTGATGAGGCTTTAACTGATTCAACCCCCTGTCCATCCTTGAAATCATTGATGAAACTACTGCTCTCCCATATTCAACTCAGTCAGCTTAAAGAATCTAGATGGACTTAATTTCATTTACTGGTGGGAAGAGAAAATCACGAAATCAGACGTTTGGTCCTGGGTATTAAGACTGAGAAGGCTGGGTGTAGTTTTAGGGAATATCTACAAGCAAAACCTAGTAACCGATTGATTGCCGAAATATATATGCGTGGTCTGAATGAACGGCTCCTATTTCTTCCCGTGCGTGCGTTAACCGGGCCTGTTCACGATGAACGATTGTGTTCTACTTGGACGTTATTCCTCTTTGGTTGCTGTCTTTACTCTATTCCAATCCATCGTTGGTGTGTCCACTTTCTCATGTTTACACTTTCTGCTCAGTGGAACCGGTTAACTTCTTGGTCCTGGCTATCTTTTATTTTATTTGTGGCACCTACATCAAAAGCTTCTACTCAGTTTTCTCCTCAGTGTGTTCTTTCCAGTATTAATCCCGACCTGCCTCTCATCCTACTGATAAAGGAGAGAATTCATTTGCTCCTTTCTCACAAACTAGATCTGCCTGGGCCGATCAACACGGGCAAATACCCGGACTTCTCTTGAATGTTCCGTTCTCCAATTCTTAGCTACGTCCCTGTTCTCCAAAGTCCCTAGCAGCATCGATTACTGATGCGCCACCAACGGACACTTGAGCTTTGTTGAACAGAGGGTTCAATCCGTTCTTTTTACCTCTGAACGTCCCGGTACAACGAACCGTAGACATGCGGGAGCACAGAGTGAAGCATTCACCCATAATCACACGTCGTGGGGCTTTGGGGATCGACGCAACCGTTTCTACATTTTCTGCAGTATCAGCTGGGCAACGAATTGTTTTTCTGGCCGCATGCTGGTGTGATACCTAAAATCGTGGCGCAAACTCCATTCTCCACGAAAATTACTCGCTTCATAATGATGACACTAATGGGGCTAGTAACTGAGAATGCTGATTGATTTGGTTAGCACGGGGTTTTCTTTCAGGTTTGACCCTTGACACTTGAAAATACTATTAAGTAATCCTAACCTCACCATGTAACTTATCAAATTCTACGGGTGTTGAGATGAACTGTCTGTTGCTGCCCATGGACTACCGTGTATTAGTGGTAAGGTTGTTGTTCCTCCTAACTTAGATGCCTGTATGAGGGGCATCACATTCTGAAAGAATGAAAGTTGAGAAGGCGAATTTTGTAACCTTTCAGATTTGTTATTGGCCAGAAATGGACGCCGATCCTTGCGGTATTTCTGAAAATTATGATCAATATTTGCGCAGGGAGCACTCCCGACCACCTCAATGGACACCATGGCCGATGACTTTTAGGACTCAGCAATGAATACCTGCTTAACCAGCGCTGCTTGCTCAAAACGGCTGTGTTGCAAACAAGATATTCTTATATTTGGGGTAAACTCTATCAGAAAACCAGAGCAACTAACATTACACATCAACGTAGAGAGAACTTGGAAAGTCTCCCGACCTTATCGGATAACATGCCCATTTTCAAATTCTGCTTGCCTCAGGACACCATATCTTAAAATCGACCTGAAAGTAGTCATTACCGCGTGATATTACTCCACGTACTATCATAACTGTACCAAGTCATCAGCTACAGCACAGAAAGTAGGGTGTGAGGTCTGGAAGCCTATTAACGACGTAGTAGGATTGATCTGGAAAGATCTTTTGCACTTACAACTTAAAAGTGAACAAGAAAACGAGTTAATAAAAAGCATGTGCATTTCCACCTCTATGCATACCCGTTAGTAATAAACCGATCGTCCTTGTGCCATTTCAAACCACTCTCAACGGTAGCTAGCTGCGTGTCGGTAGATGTCCTTATAAAATCTGCGCACAGTAAAACTACCAGGGAAAAAGGAAAATACTTCATCTCGTTATCTCACGGGGGCAAATGAAAGTATGGATTATCAAAGTACATGTGGTTAAAGATCTCGGGACCCGTCTCCGCATCAATTTCAGGCCTGCAGTCCAATGTTAGACCACATCTGGAGTGTTGTGCTCGGGCCTGGAACCCTCATCTCAAGAGAGATGGAGTGGTTGGAGAGGGTCCAGAGACTGGATATCAGCATTGTTAGTGGTACTAAGGTAGCGACTGTTTAATCAAGTCAAAAAGCCAGAAAAAATTTCCTGGAATTTAGATTAACTTGACGGGACCTAATCGTGATATATAAAGTTCTGTATGTTCACACAGATGTCTCACTACGGACTCTTTTCTCAGTCAGTAAATATCTCACTTAAAGAACCACTCGTTGTCTGTAGGCAAGCTAATTGTTTATGAGTTCATCAGAGGTGGGTTTTTCACAATTAAGTTCATTAACCGCTGAAGGTAGATAACTGCGTCTGTGGTCCGGGCTACTTTCGTCAGTTCGTTTAAGAAAAACTGAGTCATGAATGGGAACGTTTGTTCTTTGACATGGTAAGTTTCTTATATTCTGTCAGCGTGTTTGGTTGAATCATGTATGTATCTTGCCACTTGTGTGACTGCATATGCGTGAGTGTCAGTAAGAAATTGTCTCGCTTTCTCAAATGAGTGTATATATCCTTGCGAGCCAGCAGGCGTTATGATGTATGTCTGCGCTCACATACATATATATGGATAGAAATATGCGTACATGTGTACAGGTATATACGCGCGTGTATGTGTACGTATATGCACATATATGCGTATATGTGTGCGTGAAGTTATGCATGTATCTATACGTGTACCTGTTTAAAAAAGACGATTGGTAATCATATAGTTTCGAGGTGCAGCAGGTAAAACCTGATGGTTCTCCCAACTATGGTCACAATAAATGATCCAGAAAGAGTTCAGAACACCTGCTGATAGGATATACACAAACAACAATGTTTTTCTCCCCTTTGTTCTTATTTTTCGATCACCCTTGCACTATCAGTCAAGGTGTGAGTGTTCTCAATTGCCCATCTAACTCCTTTCCTGTCACTGCGTTTTACGGACCAATCCTACACACAGATACATAGCATCTGCTCAGGTCTGGTCCGGTGGTGCTAACCTCCGCCAGAGTTCTAGATATGCCATCTCTAGAAAAAAGTGATCCTCTGTCCAGAGTTTGGTGACGAAAAAGTGACAGTCTTTGGTTTCCTCTGAGGTGGCCACCACACTTCTTTTCTCGTGATCCATGTCGTAACTGAAGAAATTGGCTAATCGAGAATCGATCCCATCGGACCCCTGCAGTGCGGAATATATAGAAACAACAAAGTAGGCCGACCAATGCAAATGCGGCTACATACCCTGAAACTTCAAATATGAAACACCAAGAAGGCATACCACATCAACACAGAATGTGTTGCACAATGTCGTAAACTAGCCTTCCGTTCCTCCCTTGAGACAGTATCCATCGTGTGAAAAATCGTTTCTGTTGGGCAAAAGAACTGTCAAATTTTTCTATAAAAACCCTTTAATTTTTCTTTATGCTTATGTAATAAGATACATCCGTCTTACTCTATGTTTTCGTGTGACTTGACTATGTGTAACTTTCGTGAGTAGCGTCAAACTGTTTAGTGGTGCATGCATTATGACGGGTTGACTACACTACTATCTCTACTCCGTCAGCGTTGAACAGGTGTTTGTTGACTTGTCTCTGACGCAGACCTATTAACCACCTCTATTCATTTCGTTCATTAGTTACGCTGAGCACGGACTGCCCGGTGAGCAATTCACCACCAGAAGAGCGAACCCAGTATGCATGTATACACGAATATAGAAATGTCCCGCACGTATACGTGCCGGATTGTAGAGAATGTATGGGCAAGTACGTATGGCTGAGCATTGATGGGTAAGGATGCACATCTTCAGTTTTCAACCTGAAGCGTCCTCCTTTGCGTGCGATTTATTATGTGTAGCGGCAACTGTACTGCGACCGTGTAATCTTGTGGGCGCTCCTCTCATCTGTTGTAGTAAGGTCGCAAGTGGACACTTTATTTTGAACTCAGTCAACATAAAGTCGAATTCTCGGAATTCTCGGGCCTATCGGTACGAGAATCTGAAGATTCCGGCCCATAGCCATCAATGGATGTTTCACGTGATCGTACAAAAATCTCGCGTCATCATGGGCGTTTATTCCTCCGTCTTAAATTCAACTTGTAACCGACCTAAAACTATTTGCGCGTCACACAACACAGTGATTTCGATTTGTATATTTGCAACATGAAGGAAACTGACATCAAAATTTGTTGGCAAATTCCTAACAAGTCTACGTCTTGTTTTGCGATATGAAATTAACTGTTTGTTGGCCTCACGGGTTCTAGTAGGTAGCACAAAAATGTGAACATCGGACGGAAGTCCGTGAGAAAATTGCATGCAGCCTTTTTAACCATAGTCCATATTATCGCTCTACGCTCTCCTACTTATCACCCAACACTGTTTTATTCCTGATTACGTAAACAGTTGTTATACGAGAAAATATCCAACAATGCCTGGAAACTCAAATTGCCGCACTAGTTGAGAGACCCGTAGCAGATGCCAACATTCAGTTCTTTATGAACCGCAAACGAAGTGCATTTCAGATATCCGTCCATTTGCCCGCAAGCTTCTGAGTTTCCATGCATTTCCTCATCACGAGTGATTTGCTACCACATTTTACCGACGCCCCCGGCTACACAAAATCGCTTCAACGTTAAATCATTATCACCCGGAAAATTCTTTTTGGCACGATCTTGACAATTAGTTCAAACGTAACCTCATAAGACTCGTATTGTTATTAACAGTCGAAAACAGCAAGCACGCGCGGCTCGAATTTTAATTGTACTGCAGAGCTGCGTTGTTGATGCCGTTCTGATTTCCGCTTGTATATATGGCGTGCACAGCTGCCTGGGCTAACAGCTCAAGCTTGTTCATGTTGTTTCATTTACAGGACTGTTGGTAGACTCTTAATTTGGGAGAACGCTGTCTCCTGGTGTCTCCATGTTTCTCAAATTTGGTTTACTAGCGTAACGGGCAATCAAAACTGAAACGGCCGACATTCGTTTTCAAAAGTTTGCGCAAAACGCCTTATTTCTTTAAACTACAACTTTAGTAGCATGCGTACCTATATACTTACGTGATGCAGGTGCTTTCCCTCTTATTATGCGACTTACACCAATGGACTTCCACAATTGTCACGTAGCTGCTGTTAATCCCGAGCGTCTAACGATCTCTCGAGCTAAAATTATTTTACTCCAAACGTCTGCGGATAGGCAGGGACTAGAATAGATGCGTTTGCTTTGTGATAACTGTTGATTTTGTCAAGGTTTGTTGCGTTATTTTGATATTACTGAGCTTTGCTTGATATTGGAAGGTGGCACCAAGCTTTTCCCTCTTCCCCAAATGAGATACATTACTCATCCTTGTTCTTACACAACCTACTTTGACCGTTTCCCTTACCCCTATTTAGTCCGAGCCCTGAAAACTTCTAAATGCCGAACTTAGACATTTTTCTTCCATATTTTTCCTTGAGTAACTTATGATTTCCGCCGTTTCTCGATGCAAGAACCGTTGTGTTGCTCTGACCAAACCAATGACAATTTGTTTGAGTGAGCTCAACCCGTTTCATCGTCCACCATTGTTGATCGGTGCCTGGTTGTCGATTTGTTGTTCGGGCACTTTCTCTCTTTGATTTTGTAGGATTTTCACATTCGAGGTGAGAGACAATTTTCTTGTACATTGATTCAATTAGTACCGTATCTAATCCAGTTATTACGAACGGCTTCTCGTTAACCGTTCCAAGGATAGATTATCTCTGTCGTTGAATAATGAGAGGCATTTACTGGATCAACACATTACGCGTGACTCGGTGCGAACTTGAATCGTTAGCGAACGATTCAATAATGAGCATTCACGAATTCCTAATCCCTTGAGCATCCTACTTGAATCCAATGGGGAAGTCAGTCGTGCAGGCAGATTTCTTATCAACACACTTCTGAGACACAAGAAAATTATTGTGTATTGGATAGAGGAAAATAACGACAAACCTGGACACTGCACCCATCAAATGTACAAGTCTGGTGATTACCGGTCCACATGAATACGACCAAATACAGCAGTCCTATTACGGCGGAGCGATCAGGCACAAATGAAACCAGAGCATGCAGACGAGCCCCCAGCGATGAGAAACAAGGAGGAAAACTATGTGAGAACAGAGTTCCACAAGTAAAGGATACCAAGACATAGTAATATATCAGAAATAACGTTCGTGAGAGAAACAAGTTGTCGTGCACGTGGTTCGAACGGTTATGATGTAACATGCAGACCAACCGCTTCCACTCTGACTGTCCGTACCACTTGTGGCCCGAACCTGGAGCAATGTAGAGGCACTGAGCAACAGCGTTCTTCCGAAGTAGGGGTTCGAACAGCAGTCCTGAAAAGAGAAACAATACGAACAAGCATGAGCCAAAGGCACAGTAAGCCATGCACTCGACTTACACAAACGTAAGCTAAAACAGCACCGACAACATAGCAGCACACCTTGTTACATAACTCAAATTCAGTCCGTGCGCGCTCGTTGACTTCGGCTGCGTGTTACAGTAACAATCTTTATAAAGAAGGCTCACAATCTCTATTAAAGTGCAGAGGAATAAGAGAAAAAGGCATACATAAAGATGGACAGCGCCGTCGCCAAAGGTACATAAACCACAGTTTTAGCGATTTTGGCGAACTTTTAACGTGTTCGAGGTTGAAATCCCAAGTCACGGGGGTCCAGCCGACTTACTTGTTCCGATGTCCAGCGGTTTCTTCACCCGAAATTCAGTCATTAAAAATCGCATATAGCGCAGCCTTTGGAGGAACGAGATAAGAAACTAATCTAACAGAATAAATTGGGAATCTAATAGCATTATGGAAGAGTCCAAAGAAGATCACCTGAAAACCTTCAATGGAATGTAGTTTAGTGATTGATAACTCTGTTGAATAAGGACTGTTTCCTCAGGAGATTCCGGGGTCAGAGCTTATAGAACTTCTTCCCGTGACTTCTTGGACTGCTACCATCTGCTTAATTCAAGATTTACTGCACGTACCCTACTCTGAAGAAAAGGTGTTTAAGCATTTGGACACTGCGGTGTCTTCGATACTCAGGCGGATAAAGATCAGGAATTTCCAGGCGAGACTCGTGGGAGAAATGCCGCAAGTCGGTGACCACATTGGTGGCTACTTGCTGGACAGGTTCAGTAGTGAATGTCTGCCTTCAGGCCGCCATACACGGACGGGTTAACATACCCAGGTAGTGTTCTTGTGAAGATCCAGTAGAGCGTTTGGAAGGCGAGTTGTCTATGCGAGGGAACGCTATTTTCATCACTCCAAGAGCCACAAGACTAAGTGGCGATGGTGAAAGATAATGCAGACGATTACCAAATCCCTGGTTCTTTTTTGATGTGAACTTTCTCAACGTCTATTACCCTTTGTGCACTGCGTATCACCAATACGTCTCCGGAGTATTCTCCGAGCGACGTATATGCACACTAACTGTCGTTTGGAGAGGTACTTCAGTCATCTGACCAGCACTTTTCACGGTCAGGATCAATTTGTGATGCACTGGGATCACACGCCTTCCAGATTTTTGAATGAATAACATAAGGCAGAATGTTGCTAGAGGTAATTAGACAAATAAATTAAATATAATTCAGGCACAACAGCTGATCACTTACGGATCTCTGGGGAACACCAGCGGAGATCATGGGGAGTGGAAAAAGATTCAATCCGCTTTATGCCCAAGAATCTAGCTGACTACTCCTCTTTGGATCCCATGGGCTTCTAATGTACGTAATAGTGGACGGTGTGCAACACACCGAAAGGCTTTGGCGAACTCAGAGATGTCCAAATGTGGCCGTTGACTCTGGCATCTCTCACGATACCCGTGAAGATTAAACTGTTCTTTATACATCATTCGTCGGGAAGAAAGCTACGGCCCCACAAGGATGCTGATCTGAAGTGTATGCTTGAACCAGTTATCAGAGAGCACTGCCGAATCAAGGGCTGCCTCTCTGAGGATCAGTGGACGGAGCGGCTCTAGTCCCATCAAACTGTAATGATTTTTGGTGAATAAGAGATCCTGAACGTCGGGTACAGCGAAGTCAAACGTCATTTGTCAAACACTCGACGTAGACAGCTACTTTAACAGTATCATTATTATCTTGTGTGTTGCCATGAAATGTATGCATTGATCATGTCGAATTAAGCATCATCCTCACGGATGTTTCGGGGAACTTCTCAATACTATTATTGTGCTCTGGCTATTCCTGTTCCCTATTCACGCTCGCCGCAAGTGTATTTCACGTCATCGGCTACTGTGGATTTCACTCCGATCTCATTTTGAAGAACGGCCATTAAAACTCGTGCTTATTCCATCACCCAGGAGGCATTTGTTTTGACAAAGGGAGCATGAGCCCTCAGCTATTTCTGTGCGAGTACCCGATGAGTTGGTTGCTTCTGGCCCTAGCTGTTGCCGAATTATTCAACGGGTACTATCCAGCGGTATACAATGTTACACAGCACAATTGCAGAACAACCTTAAGTTTCCGGAAGGTTGCCACCTATTCCTTATCCTTAATTTTTCTGTGCAATATAAACATCGTCAAGCAACTGTTAGCTCGTGCAACACAACGGTTGTAGACAAGTTGCAATGAGTTAGTTAGCCGCACTCAAAGCTCGTGCAAAATAGTAAGGCGTAACAATTGCGCAATTCACTGGAACGATGGCTGAAGACGGAGACAGGATGAGGGAGGTCACCAGGGCAAAAACGATATTTACTTACATTTTACCAAATATGTCAGTGAACAGTTCACGTCAAACATACAGAGTTTGTTGAGCATAATAGTCATAGGGTAGCGAGAAGGCGTCCAACAAAGCACAATCTTTATTGTCCAAATCGCTAGTCACATGCAACGCACGCTATCTCGTTTATGAGTCGTAATTCCAACCCGCAGCACCCCCCGGTTTCCGTTCACACGTCGTGTGCGCCACTAACCGGTTTACGTGTGTGACCGGTGCCCTCTATCGGAGGGTTCTGCGCTTGCCATTCCTCGTCTGTTTGTCCGATTCCGTTGCGCGATGGCTCGTCCGGCTGCTCGTGCTGTCCGCCATCCACCCAGTGTTGGCCTTGACCGTATTCCAATATCGTGTCGAGATGTTCCTCTAAATGTTGGATAAACCACGCCTCCGATCTGGCCGTCTGTCGTATTTCGCCTGCCC